>JAJJBR010002021.1:0-78598 GCA_022817965.1 Solanum lycopersicoides
AAATTTATTTAAAATATCTAATTAAGATATTCTAATTTAATTTTAAAAATAAATTAAATTAATTTTTGAGAATTAAAAATAAATGGAGAGAGCATAATTTAAACTTCTTTTGAAAAGTAAGTATTCAACTACTTTTTTTCTAATAATACACGCATCCTCTTACTATTCTTGATGCACGTATGTAAATCCAATTATATAAATCAAACTTGTCTTCCAAATTTCTATAACCAAATCAATTTTCTTACAATAAAAACCCCATCATCTAATTATACATTCCATGGCCAATTCCAATGATAACAACAATGAGGTTGTCGCTGATATGCATGGTTTCTATAGAATCTATAACGACGGTCGAGTTGAACGTTATATATATCAAAAAAATATCTTATCAACGCACGTGCCTCCATCACTTGACGATCCACAAAATAATGTCTCCTCTAAAGATGTTATAATTTTACCACATGTTTCTGCTAGACTCTACCTTCCAAAAAACACAACCAATTCTACCCAAAAGCTTCCCATTATAGTGTATTACCATGGTGGTGCACTAGTTCTTGGATCCGCTTTTTTTAAAACGTACCATAGTTATCTCAATGCCTTGGTTTCTAAATCCAACGCAATCGCGATTTCAGTAGAGTATCGATTAGCCCCTGAACATGACGTGACTACAATTTACGAAGATTGTTGGACTGCACTTCAATGGGTCGCGTCACATGCTAGTGAAAAAGAATTCACTAGTGATAACGAAGACCCATGGATAAAACCTACGGAGATTTTAGTAGATTGAGTATAATTGGAGATAGTGCTGATGGGAATATAGTTCATATGACAATGAGAGCAGGAATAGAAGGTGGTATTAATAAAAAGGTAACTATTAATGGTTCGATTTTTGTTTGTCCTTACTTTTTGGTTCCAATTGAGAATATTGAAGAACATGCATCGTACAAGAATTGGATTATTATTAGCTCACCATCAGAAGCTGGACTTCATAGTCCATTGATTAATCCACTTGCTGAGAATGCTCCTAGTTTGTCTCAGTTGGGTTGTTCTAAGATGTTATTGTGTTTCGCGAAGAAAGATGTATATATTCCAAAAGAAATTGGGGTTCGATTCGTTGAAGGTGTAAAGAAAAGTGGTTGGAAAGGGGATTTAGAGTTGATTGAAGTTGAAGATGAAGGTCATTGCTTTCAATTAGCTAATCCTGAAATTGAAAAATCTCAAGATTTGATTAAGCGTTTTGCTGCTTTCATCCAGCTTTAATTAATTAAAATCGTACACTACTATAGCAATATCCAACTTGTTGCTTTGATTAGTTCTCTTTTATCTTTATTTTTATTTATCATGATGAGATGGTACGCAAAATAGAGTATCATAAAAAATAAGCATATTATGTAATATAATTTAATCAGGTTATTTACATAATATTTAATAAAAATTATACGGTACATTTGTTTGAGAATTCAGAATTGATCTTGAGAATTCTGATAGATTTTGAATCTCCTTAACCGTCAGAAGTTGGGCTCATAGTCCAATGATTAATCCACTTGATGAGAAGGCTCCTTGTTTGACTCGGTTGGATTGTTCTAGGATGTTTTTTTTTTCGCGGGACTAAATTCAAAAGAAATTGAGATTCATACGTGGAAGTGTAAAGAAAAGTGGTTTGAAAGGGATTTGGATTTCATTGAAGTTGAAGGTGAAATTTTTTCAACTAGCTAGATCCTCAAATTGAGAAATCATAAAATTTGATCAAGCGTGTTGCTTCTTTTATTCGACTTTAGTAATAAGGGATCGTTTGGTTGTATTGAGATTAATTATTCTGAGATAAGTTATTTTGGAATAAGTTATTCCATTATTCATATGGTTTAACTTATTTCATCACTATGACATAAATGGTGAAATATATAATCCTCAAACTGCGTAATACTTTCAACTAAACACGGGATAAAATAGTTATGCATTTTATTCTAAGATTATTATACCTTAAACCTTCGATATATAGACGAAGCAGCACATCCCTAAAATATAATAGAACTCCCAATCAATCTCAAGTCAACCAATGACACCTTATCTATGATGGAACAATGCTTGACCACCAAAGAACTTGGTCCCATAGTTGGTATCGAAGCAACTGTGCGCTGGACCTAAGTACCTAGAATATTTATTTCACAACTCCAAATTAAAAATATTATTTTCTACTTCAAAAATAAAAATCATTATCATTTTTAATTTTCACAAATAAAAAGTAGTCAAACACCTACTTTTAAACATAGAATTAGAAAATCTCCATGCGTAAACCAAATACTATTAGAATTAGAAAACACATCCAAGTTTACTTTCGACACGTTTTCCTTTTCCTTATCCTTTTCAAATTTTGATATCTATATTATATAAATATAGGCTACAGGGGTGAAAACAATAAAATAAATATAGGACTCTCCTGAACCTGAAGGAACATTAATGTTTTAGTTCTTTTTGTATTGTTCAATGGCGAAATCAACTATTGTAACAAAGACAGATTTGAAAAGAATGGATGAGCAACTTGCGAGGCATTTAGATAAACTATTTAGCAAGGGTTGTGACGAGTCCAAAAAGTTGGAAGTGACGAAGAAACAAGAATGGGAGTTGGATCCTACGAAACTTAAAGTTAACGTCAACAATCTTATTGCTGAAGGGGCATACGGATCAGTTTATAAAGGTGCTTATAATGGACAACAAGTCGCAGTAAAAATACTTGATTTGAGCAATGAACAAAGAAGGGATATAGTAACAAAGGCTTTCACGCAAGAAGTTTCTATATGGTATAACCTACATCACCCAAACATCGCAAAGTTAGTCGGAGCTTCAAAAAGATTGCCCCAATTGGTTAAATCCGAATCTACAAGTGGTAAACCATGGATGAAAAAATGGATTAATGAGCTTACTAATCGCATCCCGTGGTTGAGAAATCGTTCATTGAAAAAACAACGATCATTCGAATATGGTATCGTGGTTGAATATGTTCCTGGAGGCACTCTCAGATCACATCTCTTCAAAAATCATATCAAAAAGTTGCCATTAAAATCTGTTATTCAAATAGCATTAGATGTTGCAAGAGGGTTGAGTTACCTTCATTCTATGAAAATTGTTCACAGAGATGTAAAGACTAGTAATTTAGTTATGGACAAGGATGGAAGAGTCAAAATAATTGATTTTGGAGTTTCTAGAATTGAAGCTTCATGTCCTCTTGACATGACTGCCCAAATTGGCACCATTGGTTACATGGCTCCTGAGGTACTTAGTGGTCTATCATATGATCATAAATGTGATGTCTATAGTTTTGGAATTTGCTTGTGGGAGATATATTGTTGTTCAATTCCGTATAATGGAAAGATTCCTTCTTCTCACACAAGTCCATGTAATTACAAGAGACTAAGGCCAGAAATACCAAACAAATGTCCAAGTGTTGTGGCCAACATAATGAAGCAATGTTGGCATGCAGACCCAAAAGAGAGGCCAGAGATGAAGGAGGTGGTGCTCATGTTAGAAGCTATTGACACATCTCAAGTTGCACAAAAAAGTTGTTTTTATTTTCATTAGACGGAAAGGATTATAATGTACAATAGACTAACTTTGGTCATAGAAGCTTGTATAGATAGGTTTAGGACCATTCTTTTATTTTATTATTCTTTGAGGAAAAAAAAAACATCACCCAATAGATTTCCTTTTTTTAAAAAAGGGGAAAAAAGGAAGGCAAGTGAATAGGAAGTGTTGAAATATTATGTGTAGACATATCCTCCACAAATTTCTAGAGATAAGAACGTATCTTTATTTTTATTTTTTTATAATAACAACATGATCTAGATTTCTATCTACTATTTCACCAACCTTCAAAATATCTATCATAACCCTATTTTCATACTTTATAAAATTTCTCTCTATCATGATCTCCGACGATAATGATCAAGTGGTTCATGAAGTGGAAACCTACTACCGTCTCTACAAAAGTGGCCGGGTTGAGCGTTTCTATGACGTGCACGGCTCATTCTACGTTCCACCATCACCACAACACCCATTAAATGGCGTATTTTCTAAAGATATTACTATCTCACCCCACGTCTCTGCTAGACTCTATCTTCCGGAAAACATTCCTAATTCCCAAAAAATACCCCTATTAGTATATTACCACGGCGGCGGACTTGTCATAGAATCCGCCTTCTTCAATTTGAATCACTATTATGTCAACTCTTTAGCTTCTGAGTTAAACATGGTTGTGGTATCTATAGAGTATCGGTTAGCCCCAGAAGTAGATGTGCCCACACTATACGAAGATTGTTGGACTGCACTTCAATGGGTCGCTTCACATGCTAATGAAAATTCATCTAGTATTGACAATAAAGACTCGTGGTTAACGAATTTTTGTGATTTTAGTAAAGTGTTTATAGCCGGAGATAGTGCTGGTGGCAATTTAGTGTACCACATGACTATGAGGGCCGGTAAAGAAAAATTGAATAATGATATGAAAATTACTGGATCGATTTTTGCATATCCTTATTTTTTGTTCCCAAATGTTGAAATTGATGAAGAAGGTTTGGCTAATAAGATTTGGGGATATATTTGTCCAGCACTAGAGTCTGGGCTATTGTCTCCAAAGGATAGTCCATTAATTAACCCGCTTTCTATCAAGGCCCCATCGTTATCGGGGCTAGGTTGTTCGAGGATTTTGGTGTGTATGGGAAAAAAAGATGATATAATTCCTTTAGGAATTGGGGTTCGATTTGTTGAAGGTGTGAAGGAGAGCGGATGGGATGGAGAAGTGGTGTATCTTGAGGTTGATGACGGACATGCCTTTCAGATGTATAAACCTGAATCTGATGAAGCTAAACGTATGATGAAGTGTTATGCTGATTTCATCCATCGCTAGGTGGTAACAATGGAATACCATAACTTTGTGTTGTTTTTAGAGCAATTGTTTGGTCTTATTAATAAAACGTTTTTTCTGTCTATGATCCTCTCTTCCCACGAAAATGAATGGAAGTTTACATGAATTATTTTCCAGTTTTCAGCACAAAAATAATAGATTAACATCTAAGTTTGTAAGGTCCGATGATCATAATGGAAGATGAGCATGTGTTAAAGTATTCAATTCCTCATTTGTAATTTATTTAGCTAAGGTATCAAATTAATGATATTAATGAATGTATTATTTTAAAGAAAATAATAAAATAAAAATAAATTAAATATAAATAGATTTCTACATTATATTAAGGGATTTAATAAATTTAAATTTTTAGAATTAATATTCAGGTATCATGAGTCATGTATCAAAACTTGTCACCATCTCATTATTTATGAGATTTAATTATTTAATAAGGTAAAAGTAAGGTACAAAACAATACTATAATTTTGTGAGTACGGGGGAATCAAACCTGATAAGATCTATGCAAACCCTTGACACCTATGTTACTTTCTATTGTGTTGAGGATATATATATATATATATATAAAATTTAGTTTTATAACGAAGAATATTCGAATAATATATCATCGCAGCTCTACCATGTTTAGGGGGTAAAAAAAGGACTTTTCTCAAAAATTCCAAAAATAAATAAGCCTCCATCCTCTTTTATTTTTTCTACGTGTACAAAGCTCTCACTAACTATTTTCAAAATCTATAATTGTTTATTTTTCATTCAAAATCTTAACGTTGCCCAAAAGATTCCGTAAACAAACAAAAATAATAAAAAAGAGAAGAAACAAAAACAAGGCAAGTTGGATAGAAAGTGTTGTAAATTAATGCGTAGCCATATCCTCTGCAAACTGTTAGAGGTCAGAAAATATTAATATTTATTTGTTTATTAAATAATTATCTTTAACAAATTTAAAACTGGATAATGACAGTAAGACTGGATCTATATTCGATCTTCAAAATATATACTTGAGAATAATCATATACACCACAACACCATTCTCATTTTTTACAAAATTTCTCTCTACGATGACCTCCGATGATAATGATCAAGTGGTCAATAAAGTGAAAGACTACTATCGACTCTACAAAAGTGGTCGTGTTGAGCGTTTCTACGAGGTGCACGGCTCCTTCTATGTTCCACCATCGCCACAAATCCCATCAAGCGGCGTATTCTCCAAAGACGTCACTATCTCACCCCACGTCTCTGCTAGACTCTACCTCCCGGAGAACATTAATCCTAATTCCCAAAAAATCCCCGTGTTAGTATATTACCACGGGGGCGGACTTGTCATAGAATCCGCCTTCTTCAACAGGATGCATGCTTACGTTAACTCTTTAGCTTCTGAATTAAACGTCGTTGCTATTTCTGTAGAGTATCGCTTAGCCCCAGAAGTTGATGTGCCAACAATTTACGAAGATTGTTGGATTGCACTTCAATGGGTCGCTTCACATGCTGATGAAAATTCGTCTAGTATTGATAATAAAGACTCGTGGTTAATGAACTTTTGTGATTTTAGTAAAGTGTTTGTAGTCGGGGACAGTGCTGGTGGCAATTTAGTGTACCACATGACTATGAGGGCCGGCAAAGAAGGTTTGAATAATGATATGAAAATTAGGGGATCAATTTTTG
This sequence comes from Solanum lycopersicoides, assembly GCA_022817965.1. Lineage (NCBI taxonomy): Eukaryota > Viridiplantae > Streptophyta > Magnoliopsida > Solanales > Solanaceae > Solanum > Solanum lycopersicoides. Next base: position 6,578 of record JAJJBR010002021.1, read on the forward strand.
CGTATCCTTATTTCTTGTTCCCAAATGTAGAAATCGATGAAGAGGATTTGGCTAATAAGATTTGGGGCTACATTTGTCCACCACTAGAGTCTGGGGTATTATCCCCAATTGATAGTCCATTAATTAACCCACTTTCTAAAAAGGCTCCGTGTCTATCGAGGCTAGGTTGTTCGAGGATTTTGGTGTGTATGGGGAAAAAAGATGATATAATTCCTTTAGAGATTGGGGTTCGATTTGTTGAAGGTGTAAAGGAGAGCGGATGGGACGGAGAAGTGGTGTATCTTGAGGTTGATGATGGACATTCGTTTCAGATGTATAAATTTGAATCAGATGAGGCTAAACGAATGATGAAGTGTTATGCTGATTTCATTCATCGCTAGCGTGGTAACAAAGAAATAACATAACTTTGTGTTGTTTATTGAGAGCAATTGTTTGGTTTTATTTATAAAATGTACTTTCTAGCTATGATCTCTCTCCCCACGAAAATGAATGGAAGTTTACATGAAATTTGTTTATATGAGATCGAGTCTATAAGGTTTGATAGCCATCGACCGAAGATGACCATGTGTTAGAATATTTAATTCCTCATTTGTTATATTTTGTTTTTGCTAAGGTATATGCGACTTGATTGGATTCTCTGTAACAATTTCTGAAGAAACCTTACCTCTATATCAAGAACCATGCTCTTGATTATTTGTCTAAGAAACAAGTTTAATTAAAATAATATTCTTTAACTAAAACCTTCCTATCTCAAGGAAGGAAAAACTCAACCTTGTTTTATTAACTTTTCTTGCTCAATTATAATTTTCGATCAACTCTAATCGAATTCTTCAATTTACAAGAAGCCAAACCCATTTCTTGTAAACTAACTCACAAATACTCTCTCTCTCCACAAGAAGCCAAACCCACTTCTTGTTTACAATCACACAAGCTCACAAACTCACAAGAAAATAACTCACAAAAAAACTCACGAACGATCTTTGCTTCCTCTCTCTTCTTCTCGCCTTTCTTCAACTAAAAATACTTTACTAAAATCACAAAATTCGTTAATCATAATTTTCATCACCATGTGAAGCCATCCATTGAAGTGAAGACCAACAATCGGTACTCTACAGAAACAACAACAACGTTTAGCTGAGAGGATAAAGAGTTGACATAATTATGATTCCAATTGAAAAAGGCGCATTCTATGACAAGTCTGCCCCCATGGTAATATGTTAACACGGAGATTTTTTGGGCATGGAAAATTTCTCCGAACAATAGAGTCTAGCAGAGATATGTGGTGAGATGGTAACGTCTTTAGAAAAAATATTATTTGATGATTGTTATGGTGATAGTGTTGGGAAAACGCGGACAAGCACAACAATATATATGGTAAAAGTAATGGAAATAAAATGGGAAAGTAATGACACCAAATTTTTTACGTGGAAATCCTTCTAAATAAGGGAAAAAACCACGGCCAAGAGGAGCAACTGATATCACTATAGTAAGGAATTTTACACTGTGTAGTCACGAATACAATACTCAAAGTGACTACTACACACTCAAAAGAAACAACACTCTTTTGGTTTCCGTCTTACTAAAATATCGCTCACACTCTATTTTTCTTCACAGACTATTTTCTTGTATAGTCTATGGAATACCTCACTTTGCTCTCAAAATGGTTTTTCTCTCTAACTTGGTGTGTTCTACAAATGAGCAAGAATGCTCTATTTATAGAAGGATAAAACCATGCCTATGTCACTAATGACATAGGTAAAATAGCAAAGTCAAAAATAGTTTGCAAATCTTATCAATTTGCCAACTACCAAGTCTTAATTTTCAACTCCAATTACTATTCCTTTTTAACAATTGCTTGTACCAATTGAATAGCTAAAGTTGACCAAAAAATGGGATGGATTCAACAAATCTCCCCCTCCAGTCCCATTTACTGGAAGAAGGTATCTTCATCTTCTTTAGAGAGAGCTCATACCCACAAGTTCTTTGCATAAATCGAACTTGTCTTTCGGTATCGTCTTGGTCAGCATATCTGCAGGATTTTCACTTGTGTGGATCTTTTTGACGTGAAATGATTCACTCTCCACTTCCTCACGAATCCAATGATATCTGACGTCGATGTGTTTTGTTCTTGCATGGTACATGGAGTTCTTGCTCAAGTCTATTGCACTTTGGCTATCACAATAGACAATATACTCCATTTGATTCAAACCAAGCTCTTGAAGAAATCGCTTTAGCCATATCATCTCCTTGCCGGCTTCAGTAGCCGCAATATACTCAGCTTCAGTTGTAGAGAGTGCAACACACTTCTGCAACTTTGACTGCCATGATATAGCTCCCCCTGAAAAAGTAAACAAATATCCAGTAGTGGATTTTCTGTTATCAAGGTCACCTGCCATATCAGAATCTGTATAGCCTTTCAAGATTGGATTTGATGCTCCAAAACACAAACATTCATCTGAGCTTCCTCTAAGATACCTGAGTATCCACTTCACAGCTTCCCAATGCTCTTTTCTCGGATTTTCGAGAAATCTGCTCACAACACCAACTGCGTGAGCAATATCAGGTCTAGTGCACACCATTGCATACATTAGACTTCCGACGACGGAGGAATATGGAACTTTGGCCATGTTCTCTTTTTCCTCCCTAGCTGTAGGACACATCTTCTTGCTCAACTTCATATGACCAGCAAGAGGTGTACTAACAGGCTTAGCATTCTTCATATTGAAGCGCTCCAGTACACGTTCAATGTACTTCTTCTGGGACAAATAAATCTTCCTTTTATCTCTGAGACGAGTAATTCTCATGCCCAAAATTTGCTTGGCATGGCCCAAGTCTTTCATAGAAAAAGACTTACACAACTCTTTCTTTAGCTCGTCAATCTTGGAAGTATTCTTGCCCACAATCAACATATCATCCACATACAACAGGAGTATGATAAAATCATTGTCAGAAAATTTTTGTACAAATACGCAATGATCTGAAGAAGTCTTCTTATAGCCTTGCTCCCCCATAACAGATTCAAACTTTTTGTACCACTGTCTGGGAGCTTGTTTTAGGCCATAAAGACTCTTTTTGAGTTTGCACACAAAATTTTCTTTACCTTCTACTTTGAAGCCCTCAGGTTGTTCCATATAAATCTCTTCTTCTAGGTCACCGTGAAGGAAAGCCGTCTTCACATCCATCTGCTCAATCTCTAAATTAAGACTAGCAGCCAAACCTAGAACTGTGCGAATTGAGGACATTTTCACAACAGGAGAAAATATTTCGTCAAAGTCAATACCTTTCCTTTGATCGAATCCCTTAACAACCAATCTAGCTTTGTACCTGGGCTTCAAGTTGTGTTCTTCAACTTTAACTTTGAACACCCACTTGTTCTTCAAAGCTCTCATGCCCTTGGGCAATTTTACCAACTCATAAGTGTGGTTCTCATGCAAAGACTTCATCTCATCTTGCATGGCTTCAATCCATTGATCCTTGTGCTCATCTTCCATGGCCTCCTCATAACATTCAGGTTCTCCCCCGTCAGTGAGTAACACATACTCATTGGATGAATAACGGGAGGAAGGAAACCGCTGTCTTGTGGACCTCCGAAGCGGAATATTTGATTCGTCCACAACTTCATGAGCAACAGGATCATCAATAACAATATCATTGTTATTATCAACATCAACATGTTGATTTGATACATGATTCTGGGCGTCACTATGATTATAAAGCCCAACAACATCATGCACACTTGTGTGAGGAACGTCATCATGATGAATTATACCATCAAAACTTGAAGATTCTACCTTCTCCGCTTTGTCAATATCTTCAATTGTTTGATTCTCCATGAAAATAATATCACGGCTTCTCACAAGTTTCTTTTCAATTGGATCATATAGCCTGTAACCAAATTCATCTAGGCCATATCCAATGAAGATGCATTGCCTTGTCTTGGCATCTAACTTTGACCTCTCATCTTTTGGCACATGTACAAAAGCTTTGCAACCAAATACTCTCAAATGGTCATAGGAAACATCCTTTCCATACCAAACACTATTTGGTACATCACTTTGCAAAGCAACAGCAGGAGATAGATTAATAATATGTGCAGCGGTCAATAAAGCCTCACCCCAAAATGAGTTCGGCAACTTTGCTTCAGAAAGCAAACATCTAACTCTTTCCATCAAGGTCCTGTTCATCCTCTCAGCCAAACCATTAAGCTGAGGAGTCTTGGGAGGAGTCTTCTGGTGTCTAATACCTTGATGCTTGCAGTATTCGTCAAATGGTCCACAATATTCACCACCATTATCAGTACGAATGCATTTCAATTTCTTTCCAGTTTCTCTTTCAACTGAAGCCTGAAACTGCTTAAAGACACCTAACACTTGGTCTTTAGTCTTCAAGACATAGACCCAAAGTTTTCTCGAGCAATCATCAATGAAAGTGACAAAGTAAAGTGCACCACCTAATGTCTTTGTCTTCATTGGACCACATAAATCAGAGTGCACCAACTCAAGCAACTCTGTCTTTCTCGAAGGGGGTAGGACTTAAAGGAAACTCTATTTTGTTTACCAGCCAAGCAGTGCTCACACTTTTCTAATTTAGCACTTTTGAAATTTGACAAAAATTTCTTCTTGGCTAGAACATTAAGTCCTTTCTCGCTGATGTGGCTAAGCCTCTTGTGCCATAATGTTGAAGAGCTATCGCTCTCAACCGCATTCACCATATCAACACAAGCAGAGGCCGTAGTCCAATATAGACCACGACGTTTGTTACCACGAGCCACAACCAAGGAACCCTTGATGAGCTTCCATTTTCCATCACCGTTGGTACTAACATATCCTTCATCATCTAAAACACCAACAGAAATTAGGTGCAGACGAACATCAGGAGCATGTTTCACATTGTTCAAAACTAGTTTAGTTCCAACACTAGTTTTCAAACAGATTGTACCAATACCAACCACCCTAGAAACAGTCTCATTACCCATACTCAAAGTTCCAAAATCACCAGGAGTATAGGAAGAGAAAAAATCCTTCCTTGATGTCACATGGGATGCGGCACCAGTATCCACAACCCAGCTTGACTCATCACAAGCAATATTTATCATATCCGCATCAAGGACAGTAACAAGATCTTCGGTGGTAACGGTGGCTAGGCAATTTTCATTGCCATCTTCTTTAGTTTCCTCTTTGTTTTTGTTCTCCCTCTTCAACTTCCTGCAGAACTTCTTCGTGTGCCCTTTCATACCACAATGATAGCACTCAATATCCTTAAGTCTGCCTCTGGATTTGCTCTTATTTTGTTCTCTATTCTGAGAACCACGAATTTTGTTTCTCCCCCTGGGGCCAGTTATCAGGACATCCGACGAAGAGGAACCTTGAGTTTTTCTCCTCATCTCTTCATTCAAGACACTACTCTTGGCGGAATCCATAGAGATCACACCATCCGGAGCAGAATTTGACAATGACGTTCTAAATGTTTCCCAAGAGTCTGGTAGGGAACCAAGTAGAAGCAAGCCTTGAATTTCTTCATCAAATTTGATGCCCATAGCAGATAATTGGTTCATGATCCCCTGAAAATTATTCAGATGGTCTGTCATCGGAGAACCATCATGATACTTCAAACTCAACATCTGCTTTATCAAGAACATTTTGTTGTTGCCAGTCTTCCGAGCATACAAACTTTCAAGATGCTCCCATAGGGTTCGAGCATGTGTTTCCCCAGAAATATGGTTCAACACATTATCGTCGACCCATTGCCTAATGAATCCACAAACCTGTCTATGCAACAGATTCCATTCTTCATCTGTTTTATTATCAGGCTTTACAGTGGTAAATACTGGTTTGTAAAAATTCTTAACATAAAGCAGATCTTCCATTTTCTCCTTCCAAATGGCATAATTAACACCATTCAAAGTAACCATTCTACTTGTGTTGGCTTCCATTGTTTTCCCCAAAAAATATAGTTATCGCAAATCAAAGTAAATCTTTTCTGATGTGGAAGTTCAGACTGTGCTGCAACCACAGAGCATACTCAGATAAAACCTTGGCTCTGATACCAGTTTGTTGGGAAAACGCGGACAAGCACAACAATATATATGGTAAAAGTAATGGAAATAAAATGGGAAAGTAATGACACCAAATTTTTTACGTGGAAACCCTTCTAAATAAGGGAAAAAACCACGGCCAAGAGTTATGAGTGACTTTTAGTGACGACTAATAGTAAAACCTATTTTTTCAAAAAAATAATAATATGATAATTAATTTTTGATTGCAACCTAATTTTCTAAAATAAATAACTTGCAATGTCAGTAATAAAAAGGGTAACTTCACATATAGCAAACTAAAATTCATATTTGTATGTTATAGAAAAATTTGCATAATTGCACTCCATAGCAAACATATAAATGTATAATTCGCTATAAATATACAATTGAAGCGAATTGTATAAAACGAAGTGTATAAAACGAGAAAGAGAAAGACACTTGGGTAGAGAATTGTATAAAACGAAGTGTATAAAATGAATTGTATAATTATAAGTGTATAGAACGATTATATACAATTTGAATTTTTATAAAATGAGAAAGAGAGAAAGGCAAAAGACACTTGGGCAGGGAATATACAATTGAATCGAATTGTACAAAACGAGAAAGAGAGAAATTATATACAATTTGAATTTGTATAAAATGAGAAAGAGAGAAAGGCAAAAGAAACTGGACAGGAGAGTATTTTATTGTATAATTATAAGTGTATAGGACGAAAATATATGTAATTGCATGTGTATATACAATTTTCTCTCGCTTTATACAAACAGAAACACAATTTATACATTTCGTTTTTGTTTGTATAAGCGAGAGAGATTAGGAAGAGTGGCGAGTGACATCTCGGAGAGGGGAGAGAGGGAAACAAAAATATATGTATTTATATAATTTTCTCTCGCTTTATACAAATAGAAACATATTTTATACACTTGTGTTTGTATAAAAGTGAGAGGAAGCGAGTGAGAGATGGAGCGAGAGATGAGAGTGGCGAGCGAGAGTTTGAGGGAGAGAGGTAACTGACGAACAGTTTGCTACGGGACACAATTAAATCAAAGGGTGGTTATAGCAATTAATTTGATTTATTAGTTTGCCATTATATAGAATTTCTCTATTAAAAACACTCGATATTATTACGAAAAATCATGAAAATTACTTTTCGATTCACATTTCCTACTATATGATGCATCATTGTATATTTTATACATTTACATATAACATAAAATTAAAACATACAGTGTCTTCAAACTCCTACTAAATCAATATCATTTTTATTTTTTAAAAAATAATGAAGAAAAAACATAAAATTAGAATTTAACGTTAAAAACTTTTAGTGACGATTTTTTGGGTTTTTGTGTCGACTATCATCGCCGCTAAAGGTCTAGTTCTTTTGTAATGAATCCTAGTTGCCAATGCTTAGGTGGAAGGATTAGTCTCACGTGGCTTGCCAAGTCAATAAACATATATGGTGTTAACTCTTAAGGGTATGTGTGGTCTCTTAGGATAACAGAAGAGGCATTTTTAGTTCCAAAATGTAACGGAGGGTATAAGTGATCTATTTCACATAGTTCAGGAGCAATTTTGACCCTTTTATGTCTTTTTTTTTTTAAAAAAAAAGTGCTTTGATAATTACTTCAATGCAACGTAATTACCGAAGTTTTTTGTTACATGAACTAATAAAGGATTCTATCATTTGATTATCGATGGAGCCCAATCGTAGGCACATTTTAAAAAAAGGTAATCATGAACATATTTTGAATATACACATTATTTTCACGGCACGGTGTTATTGATATTTAGGAATAAACATAATACAATAGATATGGAAAATAACAACGATAAATATTGAATATAACAAAGTGGTTGAAATTGTTAGATATTGATGAGGACATTATCCTCACAAGATTGATAATTCACCATTAATAATAGTCATGCATGACGTTATATATTTATCTTTATGAAATAATTTCATCTATCATTCTATAATCCATAGTAACAAATTTCAAAACGCTCGTTTTGCTACCAAACAATTAGTCACCATAATAATTGAGCTCAACTTTTTTGTCATTTTTCTATTTGTAGTTTTGTACCCATAATTAAGCTCCAATTTTTAGTTGTATCTAATATATTTTCTCTGTCTCAATTTTTATAGTATTTTTTATATTTTATAAATTAAACAATTAAAATTTAATTAAAAATTTAAACGTGGAATCTTCAATTTATTTAAAATAAAATTTATATATATATATATATATATATACATATACTATATAAAGTACCATAGATTACAATAATTAATAATTCAACATGATATTACTTTTCTTTTTAAAATTTGAAGCAATAAAATACTAAACCAAGCATTCAGCTCGATGAATTACTCTCACATCCATAGTTCTCCCAAACAAAGTTTCTCTACTACAATGGCTTCTGATGACAATTTGATAGTCAAAGAAGTCGACGATTACTTCCGGTTATACAAAAGCGGCCGCGTTGAGCGTTTCTACGACGTACACGCCTCCTTCTACGTCCCACCGTCGCCGGAAAATCCATCTGCCGGCGCTTTCTCCAAAGACGTCACCATCTCACCTCACGTCTCCGCAAGACTCTACCTCCCGGAAAACACCAGCGCCGGCCAAAAACTCCCCGTCTTAGTATATTACCACGGCGGCGGACTTTGCATTGAATCCGCTTTTTTTACATGGACTCACCGTTATGTTAACTCTTTAGCTTCTGAATTAAACGTCGTTGCTGTTTCGGTAAATTACCGTTTAGCCCCTGAAGTCGATGTGCCGATTATTTACGAAGATTGTTGGACAGCACTTCGATGGGTTGCAACACATACCAATGAAAATTCGAGTAATAATAATAATAATAATGATTCGTGGTTATCGAATTTTTGTGATTTTAGTAAAGTGTTTTTAGTTGGGGATAGTGCTGGTGGCAATATAGTGTACCATATGACTATGAGGGCCGGCAAAGAAACGTTGCATAATAATGAGGTGAAAATTACTGGATCGATTTGTGCGTACCCGTATTTTTTAATTTGAGGTATCGATATTGATGAAGAAGGTTTAGCTTATAAGATTTGGGTTAATATTTGTCCGACATTGGAGTCCGGGTTATTATCCCCAATTGATAGTCCATTGATTAACCCGCTTTGTGAAAAGGCTCCATTGTTATCGGAGTTGGGTTGTTCAAGACTTTTGTTGTGTATGGGAAAAAAAGATTATGTTATTCCTATAGAAATTGGAGGTCGATTTGTTGAAGAAGTGAAGAAGAGTGGGTGGAATGGAGAATTGGAATTTGTTGAGATTGATGAAGGACATTCATTTCAGATGTATAAACCTGAATCTGAAGAAGCTAAACGTATGATGAAGTGTTATGACGCTTTCATCAATCGCTAGTAAAAGACAGTTTCATATATAAAGTGTCTTACGTTTATGCAGAATTTCGGGAAAACAACATCTTAAGGGGTTGTGAGTTGTGACAAACAAAATTTGTTACGCTCTGTGTTAGATCTGTAGCTTTTTTGTTGTTTGCTTTAATTCTCTTTTTATCTTAATTATTGTTACTATGAATGTTTATTGCCAAATAAAACTCATTTTCGATAAGATAAATTAGAACATGCTAAAAAAAAATTATAAAATTATTTACTTCTGTGACTTACAATCGATAAATATTTGATGAACATTTGGATAAGTACCCATGTAGATCTACTTTAGGTATATACACTACGAAAGGAAAAAATGAATTAATACTTTTTTATATTTTACGCAAATTTCATAATGCTAAGTGTTAATTATATTATATTTTTTATATTTTACGTAAATTTCATAATGCTAAGAGCTAATTACATTATATTTTTATTCCTTTTCAAATTATAAAAATATCTTAAAATTTAAGGATTTTGGGTAAATTACTTTAATGTCTTGATACTTTACGGCTCGATTTCGGATATATCTTCGATACATTACATTTGTTGTTACAAGACACACTTGTCTTAATACATCGCTAAATGACCTGATACATCATATCCCAATAACACACACCTTTCATGATACATCACGTTTCTATATTTCGATTATCGTGTCAGAGTGATATATTCGAGAATAGAGAATAAGATTTTTTATAATTTTTTCAATTGAATTTTTTTTTAGAGAATATCATAAAATAACTTAACTTTTTAGATAATTTATTCATGTTACACGCAAAATACTAGAGTAGTATTAATTGATTAATGAAGGTTTGAGTTTAATTATCCCATATTGAAAAATTGAAACTTTTACATTGGATTTTGGATTAGAATATAGAAGTTGAGGTAATCTAATCAAACAAGGAAATTGTAGAAATGATGCTACTTTTGGCTAATAATCTAATTGAAAATTATTATCTTACTCGGGAGGTCTCATGTTTACAAGAAAATTATAATGTAAAATATTCAAATTATACTATTTAAATAAAAAAATTAATTTTAAATAAATATAATTTACATCACCGATTTCATTCTATTTTCTCCATTCCCTTTCTATATTTACCAGTCAATAATGACGGCCTCTTTTAGGAATTAGGACGATGAGGATGACATCATCAGCTGCGTATTTAACCGCGAAATTATAAATAATAAGTTAATTTTATTAATTTACTATTCAAAAATTTATAAATTTTTAAAAATTATGAACACTTTCATGAATTAATTATAAGAATAATATAAAAAATTTAATTAATAATTTTGTAATATAGACATGAGATAACTATTATTAGTAAGATAATCAATAAATATGAGACGGATTAAAAAATATTATATCGTGTTTCCATAGTAGTATATATATAGTCGGTTATTTATTATTATAAAATGACAACAGTTGGGACAAGAGTCTTTATAGTAGCTGAATTTGCACCTCAAAAATAATTTTCTCACTTATACACCATGGATTCCGGCGATAACGAGGTGGTAGTCGATTTTCCTCATCTCATCCGTGTCTACAAAAACGGACGAGTTGAGCGGTTGTTCGGTTCACCGATTGTTACACCGTCGCCGGAAGACCCTGAAACCGGCGTCTCCTCGAAAGACATAGACATCTCGCCGGTGATGAAAGCTAGAATTTACCTCCCAAAACTCACAAACGATCAAAAACTCCCAATCTTAGTCTACTATCACGGCGGAGCTTTCTGTGTCGAATCCGCCTTCTCTTTCCTCGACCACCGTTACCTTAACCGTATAGTCGCCGAATCAAATGTCATCGCCGTTTCAGTTGAATACCGTCTTGCCCCAGAACACCCACTTCCGGTAGCGTACGAAGATTCATGGGTAGCTCTTCAATGGGTCGGATCCCATGTTGAATCAAAACCCGGGTTCGAAAAGGAACCTTGGTTAGTTAACCATGGCGATTTCGAGAAGGTACTAATCGGAGGCGATAGTGCCGGAGGTAACATAGTTCATAATATCACTCTCAGATCTGGATCTGAAACCCTAAATGGTGGAATCAAAATCCTGGGTTCATTACTCTGTTTCCCATTCTTTTTAACATCAACTGATTTTAAAGAAGACAGTTTACCCAGTAAGATTTGGGGGTTTGTAAACCCATCAGCTGAAAACGGAGTTGATGATCCAAACATTAACCCCTTTGTTGAAAAAGCTCAAAGTTTATCAACATTGGGTTGTTCAAAGATTTTAGTTTGTGTTGCAGAGAAAGATGAACTGAGAAATATTGGGATTAAGTATGTTGAAGCAGTGAAGAAGAGTGAATGGAAAGGGGAAATTGAATTGATTGATGTTGAAGGTGAAGATCATTGCTTTCAGATTTTTGATACTGAAACTGAAAAAGCCAAAAATCTGATCAAGGAAATGGCTAATTTTATCAAAAAGTGCTGTGTGTAAGTGTTGATGGCTATGAACATTTTGGGAAATGTTAAGAAGATTATGCTATCGAAGTTTATTTATCATAGTTACGTAACTTTTTATTTTAGTAACTATCTTATGTTATATTCGGAATAAATTATCATATCAAAGTATATTATAGATACGTATCCTTTTTTAGTAACTATAGTATATTATCTAACTTTGAAAAGTGAGGGTTGAAATCAAACTACTTTAGTCCTTTGCTATTTTTTCTATCGCAGTTTATTTTTATTCTTGTTATTGTTTGACTTATATTTCCATCAAGAAAGTAATTATTTATATGAGTATTTTATTACATTATCTTTTACTAATTAATGTTTAATATTTTCTCCAAGAGGAGTTTTGTCCTGTCCGCTAGGACTGAGCTATTCGTTTCACTAACGCACACCTTTCGCTGCTTGTTCACTCATTTATTCTGTTCGTTGGGAAATTCTCACTCCTATTTTGTTTAAAAGGTGATCATTCCTATCAGAAAGAAGATCAGGTGTGCGATAACTATACTAGCTTTGTGGCGTCTTTCATCAAAGAAACGACTCTTTTCACTACGTTCAACTCCTTCGATATCGGTTTTAAAGATAGGATAGCGAGGCATGGAATCCAACAATATGTGTCCAATTTAAGAAATCAAGAGATAATTCTTTTTTGAGAAAATTAGCAATCTAGTCAACATATCAAACATATAATTAATAGAGCTGTCAATAAGGATCGGCCCAGCCCCGCGGGCCAAGAAATTCAAAGGGCTAGGGCGGGCTGGCCCTTCATTTAGGAGGGCCTGAAAATGTTCAATCCAACCCGACCCTAGAAGGGTCGAGGGTTGGGGCGGGCTAGTCTTTTTTTTTCATTTTTTTTTTAAACTTATAATTCTATTGCAATAAAAAAAATGAGAAGATATTCAAATCAAATATTGCAAATAATAGTGTTTTTTTAATAACACTAACAAAAAGTCTAGTGTAATTAACATTTATCTCGCATATCAGATACGCGAGTAAGATAAGAGAATGATAAGCAAGATTGGAGGGAGTTGAGGACACAATATTTGTCTTGTATCCTAAATACATGTGAATCTACTTGGATAAAGTGTATCTAGAACATATTAACTAATTTTGAATCCATATATTTCGTTATACATGTATCTGAACGTATCAAAATCTGATAAAATTTATAATATTAAAACATATTGTGTATTTAAGTAATTACATTATATTCTAATGATATTAGGGAAAAATTTCAAAATGTCAATATTTTGACATTTAATAGGAATCATTGTCAATACTTTCAATATTTAGTAAGAATGTCAAAAAAGAAACCATTGTTAAAAACAGAAAGGAGAAACTAAGGGGAGAGAAAAATATTAAAAAGAAACAATTGCTTAAAAGTCTTATCAGTTACAAAAAATTTTAAAAAAAAAACTAATTGACAATTTATCAAAATACACCAACTTCCATCTCTTTCTTATTCTTTCACCATATTCTAAAAAACACGCCTATCACCATTGTTTTAAAAATTCAATATTCAATTTTCTTAATTTTTTTGTTTGTTTGTAAACATATTTATTTACCATACATTATCATACTTGAAGCAGTTTATTCTAGGCCTAACCCATCGGTGGCCCCTTAAAATTGGCACAAACTTTCACTTAGACACCTTAACTGATCGATGTTTATTTTAGACACCTCATGTAAGACTTCGTTGTGTCATTTTGGCACCTTTTTTATTATCAGCAACAACATATAATGTGTGTGAATCACACTCGCCGATGACGTGTAAAGTGACCAATTAAATGACAACATTTGTCATTTGTGTCCGATGACGTGTAAAGTGATCAATTAAATGACAACATTTTATCATTTGTGTCAAAAATAGTTTTAAAATAATTGATATTGAGTAAAAATAAAAATTGACCAATAAATTAATGACACGTGATATTTTCCCCAAATAAAATTAAAATTAAATTAAGCCAACTAAAAGAAGCCTCCCACCCCACCCATGGCCGTCATCTCCAAAGCCCCCCATCCCCGATCGTCTTCTCCAAAGCTCCCCCCACCCCTACCCCCAGCCGATAGTGTTATCCAAATCACCCCCGTCCCACAAACCCCGATCGCCTTCTTCAAATACACTTCCATCCTACCCGGGATAATCTTCTTCAAAATCCAAAAAATTAAAAAATTCCTTTCTCATTAAATTCTATTTTGGGGTCATTAAAATAGCCTTTGGCTCCATTGCTTTGCATTCTCCAAATTCCTTTTCCATTTTGCAGAAATTATCCCCACCCACGCCGGCATATTGTGTTTCTTTGAATTTACTCCCTTTAAATTATTGAAATAAGCTTTTATTAATCTTTCTTAAATTTCACCTTGTCCTAAATATTAAATTTTTCATAAAAGAATTTTACGAATGAGTTTATTCTTAAATTTTAAAAATATTTTTCGTCATTTTGTGGAAAATCTTCATTCACAATGAGGGAAATTTAATTTGGTCAAAATGGTGGCTGAAAATGGGGAAGAAGATGAAAAAAATAACTAAAAATTAACTAAATAACCCTTTCACGCGCCTATCAATGAGTGTGCCACACTCATCATGCCATATAAGCAAAAGGTGCTAAAATGACACAGCGAGATTCTATGTTAGGTGTCTATAATGAACATCGCTCAGTTAAGGTGTATAAGTGAAAGTTTGTGCCAAGTTTAAGGGGCCACCGATGGGTTAGGCCTTTATTCTACTAAAGGCATCATTTTGACGTTATGAAATTATAATTTATCTTTAAAAATGTCTAAATTTTATGAAGTTATTTTGCTATCATGTTAAGGTTATGAAGTTTATGTATCTCCTTTAAGAAATTTTTCGGTATTCAGAATACAATACTCATGTATATTCATGGTATAGGTATTCATCCATCTTACATATGTATTTTATTTTGCTTATTTCCAATATCACTTTGTATACCAAATAATTTGTATTTAGATTTGATTTTGTATTCATCCTAATGTATACCATAAAATTTGTATTTAGATTTGATTTCGTATTCGTCCTAATGTATACCATAAAGTTTTGTATTTATATTTTGATTTCTTATTCATTCTCAACTATAAATAGCCAAAATACAGTTTATTTATGTATTCATTATATGTGTATTCATCCTAATGCATCAGTCAAATAGTTTTGTATTTTATTTTGCTAATAATATGTTTATACCAACTAGTTTATCTTTGATTTCGTATTCATTCACAATTTTAAATAATCAAACTACAGATTTATATTTGAATTATCATTTTGTAAAAATAAATTTGACTACAAACTACAGAACATTCAAAATACTTTCAAATACTTTTGCGAAACAACTCAATACCTAAATGCTAATGTAGATTTTAGTAAATCTGAAATATAAAAACAAATCATAAAAAAGATCGAAATTTTTTATTTAAAATACTAAAATTCTGAAATACATAAATATTTGATGAGAATGTTAACAAACTCACATAAAAATAAAAAAAAAATACGGAAAATCCTCAATACATACAATCCAAAAATTCAACATAATGTGTGATTTTGAAAATAAAATCTCGCAAAATAAATGATGACTTCAAAAATACCTTTATCAATTGAGAGATTTCTTGATTAATTGATAGATCTGAACAAATTGCTATGAACTTGAATAATTAGTTCTTCTTCAACAATGAGAAAGAATAATGGTGAAATTTCGATGAAAGAAAAAAAAAAGAAGAGAAAAGTGAATGATGGGGATGGTGAAAACTGAAAAGTTGATGGAAGAGAAAAAAAAAATTGAAAAGTAAAAGATGAAAAATAAATTTAATGGTATTAAAACATAGGAAGAAGTGTAAATGGGTAATAGATGTAGAATTTGATTCAATGTTGGACTGTTTTGAGAAATAAATTTGGATACAAATTACTTTCTAAAGTATTGACATTTTGACATTTTCAATAATTATTTTTAAATGTAGATGTTTTCACTAATTAAGTTAGAGATTGTGACTAGTTTGCTAATTTTCCCATGATATTATTGTAAGTTATTCCTTAAATAAAAAGTTTTGGCCCATGGATGACTCCGACCCCGCTTCGATCAAGCCTCAAGGGCCAAGAGCTTATATGGGTCGGGCTTATAAGCTCTAGTGTTAAAGGGGCTTGAAGAATGTAAAATTAACATCTCACACACATTTAAGAGGATAAATATCAAGTTGTAATCATACTTTTTAAAAATAAACTACTTATAGCATAATATTATCATCTTATAGCACATCAATTAATAATATATTAATTAAAAAATATATTATTAAATGTAAACTAGTTATAACATATTATTATCAAGTTATAGCATATTAACTAATAATATATTAATTAAAAAAATTATTTTATTATTTAACTAATAATTATTATGTTTAAATAATTAGTTTCATTTATTCACTTACCTTTTATCAACAAATTATTATTTATTAATCAATTACCTATTAAACTTTTTAATATAAATAATAAATTATTAAATATTAATCAATTACCTTTTAAATTTTTTAATATAAATAATAAATTATTAAATATTAATCAATTACCTTTTAATGTTTATAATATAATTTATAAATTATTATTTATTAAATATTAATAAATTTTTTAATATAAAAAATAAATTATTAAATATTAATCAATTACCTTTTAATGTTTATAATATAATTTCTAAATTATTATTTATTAAATATTAATTAAACTTCATATTATATAGTTACTTTTTAAAAAATAAAATCTAGAAATTAGGGATTTTATTTTAAATAATTGATTAATATTTAATTACTCAATAACTACCCACCCCCATATCAACCAGTACTCTTTTATCTTTCCCCAATATACTCAACTTCTCCCCTATTTACACTCTTCTCTTTCTATCATATTAATTTTGCACGCCTTTTTTCATGTTTCTCTCTCTATTAATCAATTAAAGGCAGCACATGTTTCTCTCTCTACTAATTAATTAAAGAGAGCACGCCTAATTTCTCTGTCATATTAAATCTGAGCATATATTAGAATGCTGATTTCCCAAAATACTGATCAAACTTCACAAAAACATATTTCCCTTTCAAGCTTTAAACCAATCGAACTCAGCATCTTTCGAAGGTGAAATTCATTTTTGCGGATGTTCCGATTGCTTCTCTTCATTATCCAAATCGTCTTTCACACGTTTTTCGCCGTCTCCGTCACTGTCAGCCAAAGTATCACATGCAACTTTTCGGTTACTTCCGCCACCGGCACAGGCCGTAACTAGAGTTTCCAAATCAACTTGAGGCATTCTAGAGAGAGAAAGAAGAAGGTGAATAAATGATGAATAATATAGTAGTAATAAACCATGGACTAATGGGATTCTTTTTCTAGAAGGTGAAATTCATTTTTGCTAAAATGAAAGTGAACCAAAGGAAAACTTCCAAAACTTCTTTTTTGTTACTTTTTGAAATAAGTCAAATGATTTGATGAACTTTTTTTTTTTACTATGAATCTGTGGGACACTTTAGATTTTTTTATTTGTGCTGAATTTTAAGATTGTTATTTTTATTTATGGCCAAAAAAAAAAAAAAGGAGTGAAGTTATAAGAGGGACAATCATTTTTATGCTTAAAAATCTTGTAGAGATCTTGTAACACTCATCTCTGCATGTTGTATGAAATATTTTTAACTATATATGTCATAATATATTAACTATTGTATTTAATGGTAGTATGCTTAAATGAATATTTGCACTTTATTAAATGTGTATGATTTTTGTATAAATTTCGATTGCAATATGCAAAAATATATGAACATTGTATGAAAAATGTATAAATATTGTATAAATTATGAATGTCATATTGAACTTTGATATATGTAACAGAAACAAATGGTATATATATGAACATTGTATGAATACTATATGAACATTTTATGAATGACAGTAAAGTTCAATGTATATATATAATGTATAAACACTGAATGAATTATGAATCCCATATTGAAATTGGATATATGTAATAGAAACAAATGGTACATATATGAACATTGTATGAATACTGTATGAAAATTGTATGAATACTATATGAACATTTTATGAATGGCAGTATAGTTCAATGTATATTTATAATGTATAAACATTGTATGAATTATGAATGTCATATTGAACTTTGACATATGTATCAGAAACAAATGATATATATATGACAATTTTTTACGAAACCAAACTTTATAAATGTCAATGATAACAACTGCACTCAATAAAACAAAACGTGTTTCTAACATTCAAAACAACACAATAACAAATGTAACATTACGAAATCATTGTTTTTGCACAGGATAATTTGACATTGTCTTTCTATTGTGTCTAACTTGACGGCATCTACTGCAAGTCATTTTTGTACGTTTGAATTTCACGTCAGCAAACCCCTTCCATCTTTCAAGTTTTGGTCTACCCGCTATACAAAATTAATGCAAAACATATATTCTAATTTCATTAGAAACATATACTGTAATTTTGAAGAAAAAAATGAATTTTCATACACAAATGATACACGATTCGTATAATCTTCATACACTATTAAAAAAAAAATCAGACTTCAACGTTACACAAATTTATAATCAGTTCATATAATTCATACATATTTCATACACAGTTAATATATCATTCACTATCCTATACAATACTACAATTAAACAAACACAATACATTTTCAATACAAAATTAATATAAAAACATATATTATAATTTAAATAGAAACATATATTGTATGCCAAAATTTATCAGGTTACTAAAAAAAAAAGTGAAATATGCAGCTATGAAAATATTCTTGAATTTTTAGAAAAAATGACTTATACGTTAAAAGCAATCTGAAAATAATCGTGAAATTTTGGAAAGAAGAGTACTTGTAACGTTGATCCAAATATGTTTGAAAATGACAATTTGAAAGTATTCTGAAAATCCGAAAATATTTTTATTATCTGGTTGAGTTTTTTAAGGAATTAATTCAAAAAATAATACTATTTTAACTAACTAGAGATATTTAAGGCAATGATGATAATTTGAAAATGTTTAATATCCCTAAAAACGTGCTAATCATATATTTAACTTTAATTAAACTCCCTAAAAAGTGCAACTATTCATATTAAAAAATGTGTTACCTACATTAAATGTATCAATTAATAAAGAAATAAAAGTTTCATAATTTGTGTTATCAGTGTGTTAATTATTAACATTAATTATCCATTATTACTTTATCCCCTTAATTTTTAATTAATTGTTAATAACAACTCCTTTTAATAAATTATAATTAACAATATAATTATTAATAAAATGCTATAGAGTGAGATATTAAATGCTACACAATGAAATTGAAACTCTAATGACATAACTTGATAATATTACTGTATAAAATTCTATATACAAAATTTAAAATTTAATTAAAATTGACACAAAGTTATCCATCGGAAGTGAAATATGTAGCTATGAAAATAATCTTCAATTCTTGGGGAAAAAAATGACTTATATATTGAAAGAAATTTTTAAAGTAATAGACAAATTTTAGAATGAAGAATAATTGTAATGCTAATCATTTATCTACCTTTAATTTAACTCAATAAAAAAGTAGTCCCTTCAAATTTTCAGGCGTGCATATTAAATTACTGCACATTAATTATAACTGAAAATTAGTTGTCAAAATTAATTACTCATTAGCACTTCATTTATGTTGTCAGAATTAATTACTCATTAGAATTAATTACTCATTAGCACTTTATCCACTTATTTTTTAATTAATTTTTAATAACAAATGCTTTTAATAAATTATAATTAACAATATAATTACTAATTAAATGCTATAGATTGAGATATTAAATGCTACAAAATGAAATTGAAACTCTAATACCATAACTTGATAATAATACTACATATTATGCTATATTCAAAATTTACACTTGAAGAATCCTATCCCAATACTACCCCAATAGCGGGTTGGGTTGGGTCGGTCCCATGGGCTAAGCCCATTTTGACGGCTGTAATAATTAGTCAAAATAACAACACTTTAAAATTTATTTAAAATGTCAATATTTTATAAAATAATTGTATTTAAATATTATTATCTATTTTACCTTTTTTTTATACCCAAAACAGTCCATCATTGAATTAAATTCTAAACCAGTAACAGATAAAAAAAAGGAAAAAAAAAAAACAACATCAATTAATCTTCTTTTTCTGCATCATTCACGTTTCTTTTCCCCCATCATTCAAGTTTTATATTTTCTCTTTCTTCAAATTTCTTGGCAGATCAAAAAGTACAAATTATGAATAATTTTCCTAATTTGTTTAACAAATATTTAACTTAACTCAAGAAATATCTCAATTGTTAAAGGTAATTTCGATTATTTAATGATATTTATGTTGATTTTGTTCTTAAAAACATCGTTTATTTTGTATTTCGGGTTCTATATGTTATGAATTTTCCGTTATTTATTTTTATTTTTATGTGAATTTGGTTAGATAATCATCAAATATTTGTGTTTCAGATTTATAGTCTTTTAAATAATTCTTTTTTTATTTTCTTGTAATTTAGTTTTAATATTTCAGATTTAGTAGAATGTCAGTTTGGTTAGATAATTATCAAATATTTATGTATTTCAGAATTTTAGTCATTTAAATAATTTTTAAAGATTTTTTTGTGATTTTGATTTAGGGATAGGGTGATCTCCCTGTCGAGTTTCAGATTTTCGTCGCTGCTCTTTGGATGATTCGAAAAGACACTTCTTGAATCCATGAAACTTCATGAATCAATTGTCAGATAGAAGTTTTTAATTGTTCATTCATTCTCAATTCTTAATAATTAAAATATAATTTATTTATGTATTCATCCTAATTGTATATGTAAAACAAAGTTTTTATCTTATTTTGCTTATCTTGTATTCACAATATTTGTATACCAATAATTTGTATTTAGATTTGATTTTGTATTCTCATAATGATATACCATCAATTTTTTTATTTATATTTAATTTCGTATTCATTCTCAATTGTAAGTAATCAAAATACAATTTATTTATTTTATATATGTATTCATCCTAATTGCATCAAGAAAATAAATTTTGTATTTTATTTTGTTCATTTTGTACTTCAATATCACTTTGTATACCAGATAATTGTATTTAGATTTGATTTTGTATTCATTTCAATTCTAAATAATCGAAATACAATTTATTTACGTATTCATTATAAACGTATTCATACTATTTGCAATAGTAAATAGATTTGTATTTTATTTGACTCATTTTGTATTTTCAATATCACTCGCAATTTATATTTCAAGTACATTTTAAAATGATATCACACAAAATCATATTTAAAGAAGTCCATCCGAATATATTTTAGAAAAAAATCATATTTAAAAAAGTTCAAACAAGTAAAGATAAAAAAACAAAGGAAAATATTTTTACCTTTTTGAAATATTTTTTCTGTCATGATTCTCTCCATCTTGTTATTAAATATTAAAAATTTGTATTCTTTCAAATTAAATAAATACAATCAGTATTAGAACAAATTAAAATATTAAATTTTTTAATAAATATTGAAAGTGTTGATAAGGGGTCTATTAAATGTTAAAACATGGTTATTTTAAGAAAAAAATCTTTATTTTTTTTGTTTATTTTATCCTTACTGTTATATATTATTTATCACCTAACCAATTTTTCAAAGCATTAAATTTAATAAAGTTAAAGGGTATTATAGAAATAATATTCCTATTATTTATTATTTTTTAAAGAGTGTCTTAAGTTAGTAGTGGATAACTATTGATAAAAGAGAGTATTAGGTCTTGAATAATGTTGAAGAATAATTTTTAATGCTAAGGATAAAATGTGAAAAAAAATATAATTTTCTTTTCTTATTATGGTAGAAATAAAAAGTAAAAATAAAATTAATTTTAAAAATAAATGACAAGAGTAGCATGTCATAACTTTCAAACTTTTTTTTTTTTTACAATATATATATAAATAAATGTTCCACGTGAAAAGATACTTCATCTAGATTAATGTGGTATACACTTCCAAAGTAGTGTATAAATAATTTATACACTTTTAAAATATGATTTTATCCGTGAACATGATTTGACACGTTCAATAAAAACATCCATTAAATCTCCAAGTAAACTTTAAATATTACAAAAAAATATAATTCGGACTGCACAATGACTGATAATGTCTTCCACGTCTCAACATTGCAATATAAATCCATAATTTTAATTTTAAATTATAAGATAAAGTTTTCTTTTTAGTTTTAAAAATTAACAAAAACAAAAAAATAGAGTAGTAGCATGTCTTTGCTAAAATGTGACACTTTTCGTTTTTCAAGAGTCAAACAGTTTAATTTTGATCGGATATTTGCGTATTAAATTTTCAAATTTTTGAAATAAAATTTATATATTTATAAACTACGTAAAGTGTACTACTATAAGTCATAATAATTGATAATTCAAAATGTTTAAAGGATCTATGAAAAACTTACAATCAAATATAGACTTGTTTAAATTTCGAAAAATATTACATAAAATGAGACGGAGGGATTATTTAATTTTGACTTGGTCAAAATTTTTGATATCTTAGTCCAACGTAAATATTCCCTCTTGTTTCTTTAAAAAAAAAAATAGGAGTATTGGTTTTAGCTAACACATTATAAATTGGAAACAAAAGAATCACAAAAAATATATCTTTCTTTCTTCCGCCATGGCTTCAGAGGACAACGAGGTAATCGTCGATCTCCATCCCGTTTTTCGACTATACAAAAATGGCCGCGTAGAACGTTTCAACGAAAATTTTAACATGTTATATGTTCCTCCATCGTTGGAAGATCCAGCTACGGGGGTCTCCTCTAAAGATATTACCATCTCATCTCACGTTTCTGCTAGACTCTACCTTCCAAAAAATACTAACATTACTTGTAACGAAAAACTTCCTGTATTAGTATTTTATCATGGTGGCGGACTTGTACTTGGATCTGCTTTTTTCAATGACGTACATTATTTTCTGAATCACTTGGTTTCTAAATCTAATGTGATTTGTGTCTCAGTAGAGTATAGGTTAGCCCCAGAGAATGATTTGTCAATATTGTATGAAGATTGTTGGACTGGGCTTCAATGGGTGGCTAGTCATCACAGTGAAAATGACAACGGATCTAGTAATACTAGTTATAGAGACCCATGGTTAACTAGCTATGCTGATTTTAACAGGGTGTTCATTGGTGGAGAAAGCGCCGGAGGTAATGCTACACGTTTTGTTTCAATTTATCTATCTTATTTTTTTAGTTTGTTATAGAAATAATCTTATTTATTATAGTTAGTTACTTTTGATTAATTATCAACAAAGGTTGTGGTGGAGTGGTAAATATTTCTTCATCTTTAACTAAGAAGTCTCGAGTTCGAGCACCCTTGGGTATGGAGTCGCCTTAACCAAGAGGTCTGGGGTTCGAGCTCCCTTGGGTACGGAGTCGCTTTTGTTAAAGGAGCGTTTTTACCCCCAGTGTGAGACTCACCTTTGTTAAGGTAGCGTTTTACCACCAATGTGAGACTCACCTTTGTTAAGGTAGCGTTTTACCCCAATGTGAGACTTTCGAGCGCAAATTCAGATTTGTCTTCATTTTTAATTAGGTCACAAAATTCAGAATTATTTCTTTTAACTTACTTGAAGTCCATTCCCAATCAATTTTAGACTCGTAAAATAATACTTCCTCTATTTAAAAAAGAATGATCTCCTTCTTTTTTTAGTCTGTTTCAAAAAGAATGACCTCTTTTCTTCTTTTTTTGTAACATTTTAATTTCAGTTTTCCACGTGACATGTTTAAGGTCACAAGATCAAAGAACACTTTTGTACATTTGACCTAACTTTAATTTAGGACCACATGATTCAAAAATATTCTTTATGCTCTTAAACTTCTTGTCAAGTCAAATCAGATAATTTTTTGTGAAACGAAGATGAGAGAGTATACATATATATAGAAATTTTAAGATTTCTTGGAACCTCATTTTGAATCCCTCGTGAACAGCTAAGCAACCTCTAATCTTTGTACAAAAGGTTCAAAATCTATATAAATACATAAATAAATAAAAAATACTTAATATATTCGAGGTATTTTTTTTAACCTCTATAAGTTCACGCCTTCCGTGCTTTTTCTCTTAACTTCATTCTAGAAAGCTCTCACCTC
The DNA here is from genome assembly GCA_022817965.1 of Solanum lycopersicoides. Lineage (NCBI taxonomy): Eukaryota > Viridiplantae > Streptophyta > Magnoliopsida > Solanales > Solanaceae > Solanum > Solanum lycopersicoides. The sequence continues at coordinate 30,703 of JAJJBR010002021.1, forward strand.
CCTTATGACTCGAACCCTTGATAACTCGAACTTAGAACCTCAGGCTTGAAGGTGGAATCTACTTATATAGTTTTTGTAACAGGTAACATAGCTTATCACATGGCTATGAGAGCTGGCAAAGAAAGTTTAAACGAAGTTAAAATCTTGGGTTGTATTCTTGCGTGTCCCTACTTTTTGATGCAAGACGATAGTCTTGATATGGAGAATAATCCAGCTTACCATATTTGGATCACCATATGTCAAATGGAATATAAATACTCGCCAATTGATAGTCCAATGATTAATCCACTTGCTGAAAAGGCTCCAACTCTATCGAGCCTAGGCTGCTCGCGGTTATTTATGGTTATAGCTGAGAAAGATGTATTGGTTCCTCGAGAAATTATGATTCGATTTGTTGAAGGTGTGAAGAAAAGTGGATGGAATGGTGAATTCGAGTTTCTTGAAGTTGAAGATGAAGAACATTGCTTCTTCGTAAAGAATCCTCAAGTTGAGAAAGCTAAAGATGTCATAAATCGCTTTGCTTCTTTCATCCAACAGAAGTGATCTTGAGTTTTAGTAATGTTACAAAGCTAAACGCGCAATGTGTTATGAACCAAGTCCAGCCCAATGTAGATATTAATGTCATACAAGTTGTTATTGGGTCGAGAACGAGCAATAAGGTCAGGTTAATCTGGGATCCGGATTGAGTAGTGGGTATAAAACGGTTCCATAAAAAATGGCAGTGATATATGATTTAGGAATTATGCAAATTATTGAGAAAAATGTCTAGTTCTCTCATTTCCTTTCGTTTTTTCTACTTCTCATCCGTTTCTTCTTAGTGTGTTCTTAAATTTTCTTTTAGTTCTTAAATTGCTTTGTAATTTTAATTATAAGTTCGTGAATAGATTTATTGATCGTTTAAATTTGAATTGTGTTGATCTTGCCATTGGGTTTGCTACACAATGTCTAATGTATTGGTTAGGTGCACATCATAAATTTAAACTATATACTTTGGAACGAAGGGAATAACTTTGTTTCAAAACACGAGTTAATAATAATCTTTTTTCTTATGGTTATAATACACATTCTAGTAGTTTTATGTTCCAACTTATTCCTAGCTAGATTGTAAACCACACAAATATTCTGAGGTGGTTATATAGTTATACAGTAACTAATTATTCAACAAAGTATCAAACACCAAACGATACATTTCTACCTTCCCTTTTTATAGTATCTCTATATATATACAACAAAAGAAGGTTTATTTCTTCGCAACGTCTCTATAAACAACTCGACCTGCATTGCAGGGTGGGCAAATTAATAACTACGTCCACCATCGTTCGTTGACAAACAGAGCGAAGCCATATTATTCTGTGGAAAGGATGACGGAAGAGATAGTCATGAACTCAATCAACAACGATAAAAAAACTCCGGTTGATGACAGTATTGTCATACACAAGAAAAAACAGGGTGCTTTTGGATTCCTCAGAGCTGCATCACTCAAGCTTCGTCGTCGTTCCCTTGATCTAAAACAACAGAAATTTACTCCGGTACGTTTGAAAATTTCATTATTGTAGACACATATATATCGTAAGATATATTCACTGATTTTAAATTCTGAATACATACAACAGGAACCCGCGCCCCCTGTTGATTCAAAAGGGGAAAATTGGAAAAAACTGGTAGGGTCCATGAGGCCTTTACATCTCCAAGACAACCAATCACCACCGAGTCCTCGTGACCCTCAACCACCACCACCAGCGAAAACTACATCACTACCTGTAGAATTCAGTGAACAATTTTCCTCAATGTACTCTCCAACGCCGTCAACGTCCTCCTTTGGCACCATGAGTCAATATGCTTCAGCAAATAATCTACAAGATCTCTACGACGACGATGAAGAGGAAGAGGAAGAAGATCCTGATCAGGTATTTGATGCCATTGGAGGAGATGACATGATTGATGCAAAGGCAGAGAATTTCATTGCTCAATTTTACGAACAAATGAGACTTCAAAAGTGATTCAGGCAATTAATCAAACACATACAAGGGCATGAACAAAACCATCAAATTAATTTCCTCCATTTTGTAGTAGTAATACTTAAATTTAATTTAACTACTTTTTTTTTTTTTTTTAGCAAAAGGTATAATATTTCAGAATTAACGTAGAAATATCACTGCCTTTTGCTTTAATGTCTCTTAGATATCTACTGTTAATTCGTTCCAAAAAGGAGCAGAATTTTATTTTTCTTTCTCAATATTAAGAAACTAGTGAAAGAAAATCCAAATTATTTGTATTCTTTCATTATGTTTGTTCTAAATTGCTGAGGAAAATACGATGGATTACATCGTAATTAAAGAATATGTATCGAAATCTAAGAGAATTTTTTGTTTAAGATACAATTGTTGTTGTCTCCTATTTTACTCATATTTTATAAATCTACTATCAAAGTTGCCATATATCTTGAAAAATGATAAATCAATTTCATAGATTTGAATTTGATGATAAAAAAAGTCATGAAAATTCATAACAATAAAATTTGGTAAACCATTAAACTAGAGTTTGGCCATAAACTTCTAAATATTCTTGGCAAATATTATTTTGGTAAAATTTCACCACGTTTTTTGACATAGTATTTGAGAAATCCATTTCACTTGTTTAGAAAAATACGATTCATACCCATAAGTTTTAAAATATCAAAATTAACCTTAAGTTTGTATTATACAAGTCAATTGGATCTTTGTTATAACAATAACAAATAGTGTTCATGACACTAGAGCAGTGTGATAATTTGGAGTGAGTGCAACAAATCATTTCATACATCGTGAAGTAGACAAAACACATGACTTTGTTATCTTGAGCCAATTGTTCAACATTTTCATCAATAACCATATTATCATTTAACATTCACAAAATATTTCATCACTACTTTGAAATTAACGTAAAAAATTATGTAATACAACGTAAGCAACAACTGTAGAGGGTATTTTTGTAAAAGATAAAAATTTGGGGTAAAATTTCAATTTTTAAAAGATCTCAAATAATGAGATTTGATCCAAATACTAAAAAAAGCTAGTATTTGGAAATTTGAGATATTTGACAAAAATATTTGCTAAATAATTGACAAAGTGTATGGACAAACACTATTTGTGAAGTTTTGTTTTCAAATATTATTTAGAAAATCTATGGCCAAACGGGCCCTTTTAGAGGAATAATGACTTAAAACTTCTAAGGAAAAAATAATCTCAATTGTTAAACATAATTCAATGACATGCAAACAAATTAGAATTTCAATTTGAAAAACAAACAAACATTCTAAGTACTATATGAAATTAGACTTGCCATCTCTATGTTTACCACCCTTCTCAAACACATGAAGAGACGACATGATATTCCGATGCATAAAACATCTTGTGTTAGTAGAGTCGAAAAGGATAATTAATCAATATCCATGGATGATTTCAGAGCATTTATTTTTGAACCACCTTAGTCCATTTCTAATTGAAGTTTTGACCTTTCCTTCAATAGTGTAAACTTTGTACTTAGCTATTCTCTTTCGTCTCTTCATCTCTGGATCATTGAATCCCCATGGCTTATTCGACGACGGCGCTGCTGCCACCTGACTCGGCCAAGTCCCCTTGCTCGTTACCCCAGCCAGATCCGGTGACCGAGCCCGATTTACCTATACAGGTGAACAGCAGCAGAGCCAGAAGTTTCATTAAGAAAATTCAAAATATAAAAACACGAGTAAACACCATTTACTATATTTAATAGACTAAGCTTATTTTTTTACCATGTAGATACTCAAATAAACCCCTTGCATTCCTAGCTTCGTAATTTAAGGGTGTTATTTAAAGTTCATCAAAATTATAGGTTTAAAACTAATTATTTCTTTTATTTGCATATACATATATTTATCTTAGATAATTAAAAAAAATACTAGGTTCTGTTGAACATTCGCGTTACTAATAATTACCTGGTTGATATTGAACCCCTTTCCACTAACGATCTCCAATCTCCGGTCATCGGAACACCGGAAACTCGGCCGGAACTCTTCCATATGTAATCGTAGACTATATATATTATATAAAAGAGTGCAAAATGTAAACTTGCCAAGAGGATATAGAAAAATTCAAGAATACATTTGGGAATGTGAAATGGTATTATTGTAATAGGCTTTCTAAATAAACTATAGTACAAACAATTATTATTTTTTTCAAAAAAAAAAAAAAGTGAGACACCTGTAACATGGAACAGAACTTTAGCTGTAATTGGGCTAATTTATTTTTTTCAGATTAGATTCTGTATAATGGTGGTAACCCAGTACTCAATGACACTTTAATTTTATTTATTTATTTGCAGCATTATTTAAATAGGGTGTTTTTATGACTATTTGGTACTATGGTGTTAAATTTAATTTTGAAAAATAATGGTGCTAGGGATTTATTATTATGTCGTGCCAACCTCGATGGTATCGATCTTGTCACCTTAAAAGTAATCATAATTAATTTTGGTTGGCCATGATGAGCAAAGTCCACAATTATTCTAGTTACACCAAAAGGGTATCCAAAGTGATGATTAATACTTAAATTAATAAAATTAATAAATATGACTATAAGAATTTCATGCACATTATTCAGAATATTCATTGAACATAGTTGTAAAGTTCTAAAATAACTACTTCCTTCGTTTGATTTTAAAAAAATACTCCGTTTTGGCAATATTTTAATTTGAGTTTTTCACGTGATTTGTTTAAGATCACATAACTAAAGATTATGTTAGTATATTTAACATAACTTTAATTTAGAATCATAAAATTAAAAAGTATCATTTATTTTATAAAACATTATGTCAAGTCGAACTACGATATTCTTTTTTCTTTTTGAAATGAAAAATTATTTAGAGTTGAGAAATGATTTTGTTTTATTTTGGTTTTAAATTAAGTATAAAATTCTAAATCAAAATGTTATTAGCGTATTGAAAATAATCTAAATTTTGTTTTTCTTCCATCTATCAAAAAATTATTTAAATTTAATCATTGATAAAAATTAACCTCAAAATATTAGTATATACTTCCTTCATTTCATATTAACTTAATTTTTGAGATATTTTTCATTTCTTCAAATTAACTTAATTGTTCAGTTTTTAAGACTACTTTTAGAGTCTTCTTCCAATTTTACCATTCATTAGTTAATTCTAAAATTAATGATTAATTAATATTTAGTTATTTTAATCTCAAATATTAAGTTAATAGTTAATATTTGAGATTAGGAAATAAATAATATTTAATTATTTTAACCTCAAATATAAGCTAATATAATGAAATAAAGGGAGTAGCGTGATTGATTCAAACATATTGATATTGTAAAAGATTTGTCAACCCACTAATTTTGGTCAAAGACACTCATGCCCACAAAACACCGGTCTCCAACACCAATCATACTTCCCAAGACATTTTAGTTAGTTGATACACCCATAAAAGAAAAATATGGTAGTCTAGAAATTTTTGTTAGGAAGCGTATCTCCTTAAATAGGGTTTTACATAATATAAATTTGAAATAGTTAAATTCTAATATAAATATTAAATATCAGGCGTCAATTAAAATATCTAATATAAATATAGCAATAACGAATTTCAATTGATTTTACATCTGAATTAATTAACACAATTGTTTCAACCTTTAATATAGGTGAATTCTTAGAAATTCAATCTCAATGATTATCAAACAAATAAATTTTGAGTGACTTGGTACTATTCATGAGCTATGTTTAATATTCGTGTGAATCAATAAATCAATAGTACATATTCAATTCAACTCAACATATATCTATCATTTTTTAATTTCGTTAAAAGGAGGATATTTTTCACTATAATAGATTGTAGATGTCAAGTAGGTGGAAGGAGGAACTTCTAAGGATAATTGAGGTAAAGTTTGTCTTAGCTTACACTGATATAAGCTAAGTTTGAAGGTCATATTGCTCTCTCTTTTTTTAATGAGAGTCTATTTCACTCATTGCTATTTTTTCATTCAATGAATGACTGATAAATAATTTTTTAAAATAAATATGATCTAATTTAAATGTTTGATACTTTATAATTCTACATAAGCAAAGTATTAAAATGATATTTACTCTTGCTATATTAACTATGGGAGAGATTTTATCCTTAATCCTTTCATATCTTTAAGAAAAAACTATTCAAACATTAGAGTATTCGAATGCGTGTTCTTTGTTAAAGTTCACCTCAAACTAAAATTTTCTTTCTCACACATATATAGGTCTTGCGTCGTTGCATTCATTTTTAAATATATTCCTAATGGTTAATTGAAACTCATGAATAGGAGAGACATTTTGGTCATTTAACAAAAAATAAATCCATTACAATTCAAAAACCCTAGGTCTCGTACATAATAACAGAAGAAAAGTATAATTGAGAGACCTTCTACTAACTTTAAATCGTTAATTAAGATAAAAAAAAGTCAACTGAAAAGAGAAAACTAGAAGGAAGAATATGTATTTTGAATAAGAGAACTTTGTTATTTAAGAGACTCTTTAATTTAGGTTTGTTTTTGATTGGTTACAATGATTCCAGATACTTTTTTAGATACATCTGCAAGAACAATCTAGATTACATCTTCTAACTATCTAATAATAATAGAATGTAGATAATTCTATAATTAATCTCAAATATCTAATTTTCTAAAATATTTACACAATATTCTTTAGATACATCAAATAGTCGGAAGTCGTTTGGTTTGAATACAAGTTATGATGAGATAAGTTGTGCTGAAATTATTTCTTATTGAGTGTTTGATTTGTTGTATTCAAACAAATTTGTATTTGCATAAATTTTAAGAACAAATAATTTGTTTATAAAAACACTCTTCTATAAATGTGAAAAGTGATGTATAAAAAAGATTTAAAAAGATACTTTATCCCGGATTAGTTATCCTAAAATTACTGTATCATCCAATGGGAGGAATAACTTATCTCTATACTAACTATTAATCCCAAAATAAGTTAGCCTTATCTTGCCGGCCAAACAACAAATTAAGTGGTACTATAATTTAATTTCATGACTATTTAGTGTCATCCTTCACACCAAATGATTGCCTAGTGAAGCACCTCATGTCAGACCTCGATGTGTTATTTTAACACTTTTTGCTAAGTTTGTGCCAACTTTAGATACCAAAAGATATTTAAATCTTTTTCATAGAATACCCTTGTATATTTTTACGAGTAAAATATTTCTTTTGGCTCGCGGGGCAGATTATATATATAAGGAGATAAGGCTACATATTTACATTTTTGCCCTAACATATTAAACTGGACTACGAGGGTAAACCTGGCTTTACTCAAATCTCACAGTTGCTCAGTCGATTCCCGGCAACTCCATCTCTGCCAGTTCTGTGCTGCTCCGCCGTGGTTCCCACCGGCGCTCGTGCTCGCCTTCTCCGGCGACTTCTCCAACACAAGGTATTCTTGTTATTCTATCCTTAGCATGTGTAGATAGAGTGTGTGTATTTGAAGCTTAATTTGTTAGCTGATTTATGTGCCAGGCTGGCTGTGCTAGCTATTGTTCTATGCCACAATCACAAACTACGTAATGAGATATGTTAATTTCCTGTAACTGTTCTGCTCTATTCGGGCTCATTTTATGTGGTGTGTTGATTATTTGTGAAAATTTCCTTTTCTGATATCTGATTTATTTTACTATGCTTTTCTGGAATTTGAAATATTGGCGTATTAATAGAGCGAATCGAAATGGCTTACTGCGCCAGTGCAAAAACATTCGTGGTATTGGTGTTCTATTTTACTTTAGGAACTAGTTTACTAAAAATACAAGTAGTAGAATTGATTAATTTCGGCTGTTTTCTCCAAATTGTTTTGTCTCCTTAAAAGGCTACCTGAGAGATATGTGTGAAGCTAACAAGATGAAGTTTTAATGATTAACAAATGATTAGTTAGACATACTCACTCTGTCCCAATTTATGTGATGTTCTTTGACGTGGCTTGAAGTTAAAGAAAGAAAGAAAGAATTTTGATTTTGTCGTCTAAAATATGTCATAGATATTTGTGCTTTTGCTTTCTGATCCATATTATTTCTTTGTGTCTCCCTCTCCTCTCTGCAACATTGGTTGTTGTTAACAGCTCGCTGTGCATTATTGGCTGCATATATAGCTTGTGAAGATGGTATTATCATATCCATAATTCGACTTTTCTAGAATTGGGAAATGCCCGAAATAACAAATATAGCAAAAGAAACATCTGAAAATGGGACAGATTCATCTCAGGATGATACTGGCACTGTTGAGGAAATGCCTGAGGATACAATCTTATCACAACAAACGTCTGTGAACCTTATTCCTGTCATTGGTCAGAGGTTTGTATCACAGGACGCTGCATATGAATTTTACTGTAGCTTTGCAAAGCAATGCGGCTTCTCAATTAGACGTCATCGTACTCGGGGGAAGGATGGAGTTGGTAGGGGCATTACAAGAAGGGATTTTACATGCCATCATGGTGGCTATCCACAACTAAAGCCTTCAGACGATGGCAAGCTGCAAAGGAATCGAAAATCATCACGTTGTGGGTGCCAGGCATTCATGAGAATTGTTAAAAGAGCAGATCATAATGTCCCCGAATGGCGGATTACAGGTTTCAGCAATGTTCATAACCATGAGCTTTTAAAGTCAACTGAGACGCAGCTTATTCCTGCCTACTGCACCATGTCTCCTGATGACAAGAGTCGCATTTGCATGTTTGCGAAAGCTGGGATGTCAGTTCGGCAAATGCTGAGGTTGATGGAGCTAGAGAAGGGAGTTAAGTTGGGTTGTTTACCCTTCACAGAGGTTGATGTCAGAAACTTCCTACAATCTTTTAGAAACGTGGACCAGGATAACGACCCTATTGACCTTCTCAAAATGTGCAAGGAGATGAAAGACAAAGACCTGAAATTCAAATATGACTACAAGATAGATTGTAATAACAGGTTGGAGCATATTGCCTGGTCTTATGCTTCATCAATGAGGTTATATGAGGATTTTGGTGATGCCATAGTATTTGACACTACTCACCGCTTGGATGCCTATGATATGCTTTTTGGGATATGGATTGGAGTGGATAACCATGGGAGTCATTGTTTCTTTGGTTGTGTACTTCTTCGGGATGAAAATATGCGGTCGTTCTCCTGGGCGTTGAAGGTATGAAGCCGTGCAATCTTGTTACTGTACCGTTATACTAATTGCATTTATTAAGTTGAATTTTCTTTAAACCCACTTAATTTTCCAGACTCAAAATGCTTCCAAGTGCTTGAAATGCCTATCAGGTGCCTAACAATAGCAGTCTGCGAGAGTTCCCAGAAAATACTGATGAAACTAGTGCAAAAAATATGTGTTTTTCTCCTTGCTCTTACTTACTACTTCATATGTTAAGAAGGAAAAAAGGATTATTCATCAGTTCAGATGTTATGGAGCTATTTAGGATAACTGTATAAATTGGTGATGGAGGAAATAATTGAACTAAATTTTGTAATTAGAGTGCAAGTATATTAACATCAGATCAGATTCCAAATATGAGTTGTGTTTGATTCTTGAAGTGCAAAAAGGTCACAGTTAAGTTGCCAAATACTTCTGAGGCATCAGAAATGTTAGGATGAAGAGGGTTTGTTCGGCTGTACCCAAATCATAAAAAGTATGAGCATCTTGCTGGGGTAAATTAGTTGTTGCACAGGCTTTGTGCAGCTGATATATATACACTGCATGTTTCAAGTTAAAAGAAGAATATATCATTTTCTTCATAAAAAAAGAAGAAGAATATGTTGCATGCTGCAGCTAGTTGGAAAATCTCTTGCTCGATAAATTATTATCCATTTGTTGGCTTGAGCTTTGTAATTTGCTTGACTCGCCTTATCCCAATTGACGATTCTTCACTTGGCTTTGTAATCTTTCTTAGACGATTTTCACTCTTTTCTGTTTAATGATACAAAAACTCACTACTTATATCTTTTTACCAATTATCCCCTCCCTTATCATCTTTTGTTTGTACATATGTTTGTTACGGGCATAAGGTCTAGCCATCGCAGTTCCATTCTGGTATGCATAAGCTACAAGCTTAGCTGTAACAATTGCAGATGTCTTTGAGATGCATCTTTCTATCCATAGCTTGCAATTCCTGTGGTTCCATGCTAATACGAAATCCCTTTGTTTTGCTTTGTTTCTCTAAAATTTGTGCTAGACATTCTTGGGCTTCATGAACGGCAAGACTCCAGGAACCATTTTGACTGATCAAAACTTGTGGCTCAAAGAAGCCATTGCCACTGAAATGCCAAGAGTAAAACATGCATTTTGCATTTGGAATATAACTTCGAGGTTTTCAGAATGGTTTACGACACTTCTTGGATCCCAATATGATAATTGGAAGGCTGAGTTCCATCGCCTCTACAATTTACATTCGATTGAGGAATACGAAGTGGGATGGAATGAGATGATCGAAACCTACCGGCTGGATGGAAATAAACACATTGCCAGTTTATATGCTTTACGTTCATACTGGGCACTGCCCTTTTTGAGATCTTTCTTTTTTGCTGGAATGACGAGTACATTTCAGTCGGAGACAATAAATACTTTTATCCAGAGGTTTTTGAGTGCTCAATCTGTACTTGGTAATTTTGTGGAGCAGGTGTGAGATTCTCACTTAACTTTTGTTTCTTAGGAAGTTAATTATTACACGTTTGATTCTTCTGCAATTCTTTTTCTGATACCTTAACATACTGCAGATTGTTCGGGTTGTAGATGCTAATGATCAAGCAGGAGCAAAACATAAAGTACAGAGAATTGTTCAAAAGGTTCCCCTGAAAACAGGTTCACCAATAGAATCTCATGCTGCTACTGTTCTTACTCCATATGCCTTCTCAAAACTACAAGAGGAACTTGTTTTTGCACCACAATATGCATCACTGATGGTAGATGAAAATTATTTCGTCGTGAGACACCATAAGGAAATGGGTGGGGGTTACAAAGTACTCTGGGTTCCGCATGATGAGTTCATTAGCTGTAGCTGCCATAACTTTGAGTTTACTGGTATTCTCTGCAGGCATGTACTTCGTGTTCTTTCAACAAATAACTGTTTTCACATTCCAGACCGATATCTGCCCATGCGCTGGCGTGAGTTTACATCCTCTTTGGCTAAGCCCACACTCTTTTCTCTACCAAGTGATCATTTGGGAAAAGTTCAGTTATTGCAGTCCATGATTTCAACACTGATTAATGAATCAGTTGAAACCGAAGAACGCCTCAATGTTGTTTGTGATGAAGTTTCTACAGTTTTATCTCGCATTAAGGGGTTACCTACAGCATCCAATTCGGGTAATGCTATTGCATATGAGAGCCCATCGGACTCGCTGATTCTTGCAGAGGTTGAGGATTCTGAAGGCATTGGTCAAAGCTTCACTTGCAGCCCTCACGAGTGTATAAATTTGGCAAAGTTGAAAGAGAGAGGATCCAGAGATGGACTGGATTTTTACGGAAAGAGGAGACGTTTCTCCATTCATGTTGTGGGCAGTATGGCCATGATGCGAATGATTGTCCAATGATGGAAGGTGAAGATGTGAATGGAGATAGACTTAGCTTTTTATAGCAGGAATGTTGTGAAATGGAGTAGGCGCTTTGAATGAAGTAGGGAATATATACCATCCCTTCTGTTCATAACCGACAGTTTCTCCTCTCTTAATGCAAATGTTTTATATCTTTAAACTTTCGCGACCCAAACAATCGACTCTTAATATGCTGGAACACCACTTTCTGACCAACATTCTTTTTTTGTAACAAATGAAGGTCCTCCTTTCAGGGATCAAAGAAGGAGCGTTCTTATTTCTGTTCTACCAATCTCAACTCCTAAAAGAAGAGGAAAAAAGAAGCATTTAAGATGTAGCACTATGATTCGCATGCCTCAACGGGGAAAACAGAGAGCGAGGTTAGATGATATAATATTGATATTTAGTTGAAATCCAACTGCTGCTAGATACATGTGATTCTTCCCTCTTTTTCTCTTCATCCTGTGATAATGGCATTTTGTGTTTGTTTCGATAAAATGTTCAATGGTACAAGTTAACTAATGTACAAAAACGCAGGTCTACATTCCACTAGTTGGATATCTATTCTAAGCTTATGTAGTATATATTACGATTTAATACACGTATTCGGTTCAAACAACATTTACAAGCCTACCTATAGGATGTGATACTACTGTTTAGACTGGCACTTGTGATGCCATAACATGATGAAATGAACATTCTAGTAATTTTGATCTTCATCAGCTAAGGAAACTTTGCTTAGCCTGCTGGGCAATGTCTTAAGATCATTCATGTTCCTGACTTTTCTGGCTCTTCCTCGTCGGCTGCCTGAACCAAACACAGCTCTATGTGCCAAAGCTTTGCCTAAAAGCCGGTACTCAGCCCTGGAAGCTTTGATGTGGTCTTGTTGCCTTGTCTCACCATCATCACACTCCTCGTGGCAACCGCTGGTGCTGTAGGTTTCAGAAGCTCCATAAGTTGCTTTCTCAGCCGCCATTATATTAGAAAAACACCAAAGGTGGAGGAGTAGGATGGTGGTATGAAGGAAATCAAGTAGTGGATGAACTTTTTTATAATGGGAATAAATGTTTATAAAGAGTTAGGGGTTGGGGACAAAAGACATATGAATGGGGACGGTTAAATTGGGTCGTTGATGGTGGTATTAAAAAGGTAAAGTTGGAGGAGTTTTGAAGCAAAGTTTCATATAGCCGAAAGGTTACTTCTTACGCAAATCATATTGCATGCATTTATTAATGTCCCTCAAGTAAGAAGGAATAATATATTACACTTACAAAGTGCCTTCATCATAGTTTTACTGTATCTTCATTAATATCACTAGAAGCATTGGTAGAGAGACTGAGTCGGGATTTGAAGTTCATGAGTTGTCATTGAAGCTATAGCTTGTTTCGTTTTATTTATTCCTTTAAATTGTATATCCGTTCATCAAAATAATGGTTTAAGCGAATATAATTATTTTTGACCTCGACTAAATGTGTAGCTTGCCCTGACAACAAAGTATTAGTGGGATAGCCCTTTTTAGGTTACAAGAATCTCATTTTTTACTTAATGGAGAGGATGCTTGTGCTTGACACTTAAACAATTCCTTATCTACCATCTAAAAATTAGTATATTTCTTTACATGATGGTAATGGAACCAGAGGATTTGTTCTTTTTTAACTACTTTACCCTTCTTTTTCACCTTATCTAGTGCTTTCTACAACTTTCATCCTCACCATATTCCCACATTTTGGCCCCACTGTTAGTAGCTCAAGCCTAAAAGTTTTTTTTTCTCTTGCAAATAGTTATAGTTTAGAATATAATTATGAAACATAGCTACAGTTTTCATATTTACGGATCATAACTATAGTAGTTGTATCAGGCCGGTATCGGTCAGGGCAAAGGCTATCAAATAAGAGTTGTATTTAGGCGGTGAGTGTTAGTTAGTATCAACGTTTATTATAATAACATATTGTATCAACTAAAAACATGGAAAGAAATGTGTATATTATGATGTATTTACTACAAAATTTAATATGTAGCTACATTCCGTAAATTTTAAAAAATGGAGTCATATATTATAAACACATTTAAAGTGCTTGCAGTTTTTCAATTTTAATTTGTATGTTCATCAATGTTTCAAATATAGTATTAATATATATATTTTTTCTTTTTTTATATAAAAGCAACCATTTGAGAAATGACTTATGTTACATGCACTCACATTACTATGAACTTTCGATATTCCATCGATATAATGTTAATATTTTTATACATTATCCGAACTAAATATTTTTGAGAAAATATACTTGCAGCTTGAATGGAAGATTGTGAATGAAGAAAAAAAATTGTACATCCACAAAGAATATATAGGAAAACGTAATTTTTTTTGAACAATTTTTTTCATATATACAAGTGTCACTTTAATTGTAGCTATACCAAATCAATGGAGGCATGATATAAGTTTGAAAGTGAACAATTATCACTTAACTTCGGAGCGGAGTTATTTGTGGGTTTGTGTATTTGGAGGAACCTCGTAGCTTTTATTGTAGACTCAATATTTATAGTAGAAAATTAAGCAATAACTTGTGAACACTAACAAACTAATTGACAGCTCAATAATAAGAAATGAGAAGAAAATTTTGGATCGCCAAATTCTTAATACTGATCCTGCCTCTGCTTTTAACTTTAGTTAATAACTATATACTTTATTTAATTATATTGTTCATCTATGATAAGTTACATTTATTGATTTAGTATAAACATTTTGTACGAATAAGTGCATATGGATGTTGTTTAGTATAGTTTCATTATAGTATTATTTGGTTGTAGTTTTGTTCTGCTATTATATGTTTTCTTATTACTATTTATTGTCTTTTGTATTTTATTAGGTCTTTTTCTATTTATTTTTTTCCGTCTCAAGCCGATAATCTATTAAAAATAACTTTTCAAACTCACCTGAGAGAGAAATGAAAATTTTACATACACTCTATTTTCTTTAAACCTTTACTTTATATGAATACATTGAATATATTATCGTTATTGATACTGAACATGTCCAAAAGTTTCCCGGTGTACTTTTCATTGCTTGAAGGTTCTTAGAAACTTCCTAGTGAGCAAAATGAAACGATGAAATGAGTAGCCGTGACCGTTGTGGTGCAAAACAAACACTGCGTCATTGGTGGTACAATTTCTTGTCCCCGTTTTAATTTACGTGATAATTTTTTTTTAAGTTCGTCCAAACAAGAATATCACCTTTCTATAATCACAAAGATAGATTGAATTTAAAGTTCTTTTTTACTCTTGCTAAAATGATTTATAGTTATACACATGTCTAAAATTTATTTTGATCGTGAATTTTAAATGTCTTTTTTTTCTTAAATTATGTCGGATGTCACGTAAATTGAGATAGAGGAGGTAGAACCTTATACCCAGAGAGAGAATCAAAATTTGAACTCTATGGATTAAAATTTAGGATAGTGACATCAAGGCATGTTTGGACATGCGATATAAAATCATGATTTGAAATTAGATTGATTTAAAATTGAAATTTTGTTTGAACAAGAAATTTAAATTTCTTAATAAACATAAAACCCCATAGGTTGTGAAAACTATCAATATTTATTGAACTTTTATACAATCTCATTAAATGATCAAATCATAATTCATAAGCAAGATCTTGGAATATCCCTCTTAATAGTAGTTACTACTAACTAGTTATTCTTTATTATAATCTTTTCACGTGGTACAAATAATCTCTTTTGTAAAAAATATGGGTCTTTCTAAAAAATTATAAAACAAAAATTTATGAATCAAGCTTCATATTTTAAAATTTTGAAATCTCAATTCATGCTTTTTAAAG
This sequence comes from Solanum lycopersicoides, assembly GCA_022817965.1. Lineage (NCBI taxonomy): Eukaryota > Viridiplantae > Streptophyta > Magnoliopsida > Solanales > Solanaceae > Solanum > Solanum lycopersicoides. Next base: position 46,113 of record JAJJBR010002021.1, read on the forward strand.
AATTCGATATATAAAATCATGATTATACATCACATGTTCAAATGCGTAAGTATTAATAACTAAATTCTGAATTTCATATTTATACATATTCAGTGAATTTCTTAATATTTGAAAACGATACGTCACCTTNTGGGGACAAAAGACATATGAATGGGGACGGTTAAATTGGGTCGTTGATGGTGGTATTAAAAAGGTAAAGTTGGAGGAGTTTTGAAGCAAAGTTTCATATAGCCGAAAGGTTACTTCTTACGCAAATCATATTGCATGCATTTATTAATGTCCCTCAAGTAAGAAGGAATAATATATTACACTTACAAAGTGCCTTCATCATAGTTTTACTGTATCTTCATTAATATCACTAGAAGCATTGGTAGAGAGACTGAGTCGGGATTTGAAGTTCATGAGTTGTCATTGAAGCTATAGCTTGTTTCGTTTTATTTATTCCTTTAAATTGTATATCCGTTTATCAAAATAATGGTTTAAGCGAATATAATTATTTTTGACCGTCCGACTAAATGTGTAGCTTGCCCTGACAACAAAGTATTAGTGGGATAGCCCTTTTTAGGTTACAAGAATCTCATTTTTTACTTAATGGAGAGGATGCTTGTGCTTGACACTTAAAACAATTCCTTATCTACCATCTTAAAAATTAGTATATTTCTTTACATGATGGTAATGGAACCAGAGGATTTGTTCTTTTTTTAACTACTTTACCCTTCTTTTTCACCTTATCTAGTGCTTTCTACAACTTTCATCCTCACCATATTCCCACATTTTGGCCCCACTGTTAGTAGCTCAAGCCTAAAAGTTTTTTTTCTCTTTGCAAATAGTTATAGTTTAGAATATAATTATGAAACATAGCTACAGTTTTCATATTTACGGATCATAACTATAGTAGTTGTATCAGGCCGGTATCGGTCAGGGGCAAAGGCTATCAAATAAGAGTTGTATTTAGGCGGTGAGTGTTAGTTAAGTATCAACGTTTATTATAATAACATATTGTATCAACTAAAAACATGGAAAGAAATGTGTATATTATGATGTATTTACTACAAAATTTAATATGTAGCTACATTCCGTAAATTTTAAAAAATGGAGTCATATATTATAAACACATTTAAAGTGCTTGCAGTTTTTCAATTTTAATTTGTTATGTTCATCAATGTTTCAAATATAGTATTAATATATATATTTTTTCTTTTTTTATATAAAAGCAACCATTTGAGAAAGGATTTAGGTTACATGCACTCACATTACTATGAACTTTCGATATTCCATCGATATAATGTTAATATTTTTATACATTATCCGAACTAAATATTTTTGAGAAAATATACTTGCAGCTTGAATGGAAGATTGTGAATGAAGAAAAAAATTGTACATCCACAAAGAATATATAGGAAAACGTAATTTTTTTTGAACAATTTTTTTCATATATACAAGTGTCACTTTAATTGTAGCTATACCAAATCAATGGAGGCATGATATAAGTTTGAAAGTGAACAATTATCACTTAACTTCGGAGCGGAGTTATTTGTGGGTTTGTGTATTTGGAGGAACCTCGTAGCTTTTATTGTAGACTCAATATTTATAGTAGAAAATTAAGCAATAACTTGTGAACACTTAACAAACTAATTGACAGCTCAATAATAAGAAATGAGAAGAAAATTTTGGATCGCCAAATTCTTAATACTGATCCTGCCTCTGCTTTTAACTTTAGTTAATAACTATATACTTTATTTAATTATATTGTTCATCTATGATAAGTTACATTTATTGATTTAGTATAAACATTTTGTACGAATAAGTGCATATGGATGTTGTTTAGTATAGTTTCATTATAGTATTATTTGGTTGTAGTTTTGTTCTGCTATTATATGTTTTCTTATTACTATTTATTGTCTTTTGTATTTTTATTAGGTCTTTTTCTATTTATTTTTTTCCGTCTCAAGCCGATAATCTATTAAAAATAACTTTTCAAACTCACCTGAGAGAGAAATGAAAATTTTACATACACTCTATTTTCTTTAAACCTTTACTTTATATGAATACATTGAATATATTATCGTTATTGATACTGAACATGTCCAAAAGTTTCCCGGTGTACTTTTCATTGCTTGAAGGTTCTTAGAAACTTCCTAGTGAGCCAAATGAAACGATGAAATGAGTAGCCGTGACCGTTGTGGTGCAAAACAAACACTGCGTCATTGGTGGTACAATTTCTTGTCCCCGTTTTAATTTACGTGATAATTTTTTTTTAAGTTCGTCCAAACAAGAATATCACCTTTCTATAATCACAAAGATAGATTGAATTTAAAGTTCTTTTTTACTCTTGCTAAAATGATTTATAGTTATACACATGTCTAAAATTTATTTTGATCGTGAATTTTAAATGTCTTTTTTTTCTTAAATTATGTCGGATGTCACGTAAATTGAGATAGAGGAGGTAGAACCTTATACCCAGAGAGAGAATCAAAATTTGAACTCTATGGATTAAAATTTAGGATAGTGACATCAAGGCATGTTTGGACATGCGATATAAAATCATGATTTGAAATTAGATTGATTTAAAATTGAAATTTTGTTTGAACAAGAAATTTAAATTTCTTAATAAACATAAAACCCCATAGGTTGTGAAAACTATCAATATTTATTGAACTTTTATACAATCTCATTAAATGATCAAATCATAATTCATAAGCAAGATCTTGGAATATCCCTCTTAATAGTAGTTACTACTAACTAGTTATTCTTTATTATAATCTTTTCACGTGGTACAAATAATCTCTTTTGTAAAAAATATGGGTCTTTCTAAAAAATTATAAAACAAAAATTTATGAATCAAGCTTCATATTTTAAAATTTTGAAATCTCAATTCATGCTTTTTAAAGAATTCGATATATAAAATCATGATTATACATCACATGTTCAAATGCGTAAGTATTAATAACTAAATTCTGAATTTCATATTTATACATATTCAGTGAATTTCTTAATATTTGAAAACGATACGTCACCTTCTGGCTGCTTGTACCAAGATAGTAGTGACAAGAACTACGTTAAATAGCAAAGCAAATTAGCTCCTGTAGCCTCACAGGATAAATAAAAAAGAAAAAACTAGTGCTAGCTCTACTACAATGAGGGATGAAAATTTTGATCTTAACAAACAAAATGAAGAAAGTAGAGCTATGAATTATTGGTGGAGATTAGCATCAAAATTTGATGAGTGTCTAATATTCAACTTTGAAAAAACACAAAATTTATCAAAATTGACACCAATACTTAAAGTGCTTAGAGAAATGGAGAGGCTATATTTGATGTCCATTGAGAGTTTTGATGAGCAAAGACAAAAGCTAATGTCTTATAAAGTAGGTGATTTTTGGGTGCCAATTGGTGGAATTAACAAAGAGGATTTGGATATTCCACCTGTGAATACTATATTATTGGTTGGTTTTCATAATGCTGGCAAAAGTTCACTTGTCAACCTTATGTATAGTGTTCTTGGTAAATCTGGTCTCATCCCTTTTGCTCAAACTTCCTCAGGTAACTTCTCCGTTCTTTTTTACTTGTCCAGTGTTTATTTTTACGTCACTTATGTACGTTTCTTGTATTTGCTTTGCTCTTTTGGTAATTCGAATTCTGAGGCTTGATTTTGAAAGTGAGGGTGCTTATCATCTGAACAACTCCCTTTTGTCAATTCTCTCTTATAACTGAACTGGTAAAAGAGAACGAAGAGAGTAACTTATAAGGAACATTCGAGATGATATAAAAGAGAAACGTTAGTTCAAAACTAGCTCGAATAGCTTATATGAATCATATATTGCTTTATTTGTTTCATTGGTATGACATTCTATTTAAAGTTATTTAATTTTGTATAGTTTGTATACTCTCCCCTTTTAATTTCATGGTCTTATTGTTAAGGACATGTTTATATAGCCATAAAATACCACAAATTTGTACATATTATTTTTTCTTTTTAAACTTAATTCTTGTGATTTTTTTTCAAAATCATAGGAAATGATTGTGGTTACACGACATTAACGATGGAGGAACACAATGTGTTAAGATCAACACGAAGTGGATTCTGCATCTACGATACGAGGGGTTTCGATTATGATAGAGTTGATGAAGCTCTTGTAGAATTGAAAGAATGGATGGCTCCTGATGGAGTACACCATAAGAAGCTGTGTTCCATACAAGAAAATCATCTACTTTTACCAATGTTAAATAATGAATTGGAGGATGCTTCTTCATCAATGTTCATAAAGAGAAGTGTCAATTGTGTTATGGTGGTGGCTAATGCTTATGAAGTATATAAGTCTCTCAAACTTGGGGATTTTAAGCCATTGGATGCATTGAAGCAACTTTATTGCTCATCTTCACTCAACAAATCTAGTGAGTTTTAATTATTAATTTTCTCTCATTACTCTATTACACATCTTCACTCATTTAGTCAAGTATCCATCTGTTCTATTTTAACTGTCGCTTCAGCTTAAAAGATATCATGTCCCTATAAATTTAAGTTCAAAGTTGAGAACTATTTGATTTCAACTATGCTCTTAACATTAAATAAGTAGTCATTTTTAATACTGCTCAATCCTCGATAAGTAAATATTTTTTTTCTTAATGGACGCGAAGAAAAACTAAAATAACCGTTAAAGTAGGATGAAAGTACGAAAGGAGTAAATTATAGTTCATTTATACCGTAGTGATGTGATAAGTTATCCAATATACATGGTGGGATAATTAATCCTGGAATAACTTGTTCCTAACCAAATGACCCCTAAATGTCAGATAAAAATGACTAGAGAGAGTACACGCTTGTCTCTTACTTAGTCTGAAGAGACGATAATTCATTTACATGGATTGTGATGCAGTGGTGAAACTGTTTCACCATTAATCAGATGTTTCGGATACGAAGAACATTATATTGGAAGCGTGACCTCCAAATAAGCCCTGCAATGCGTGATCCAAGTTTAGTCGGGAATACAATGTGGACTCCAAACACTAGTTCAAAAACCAAATATAAAATAAAAAGACCATAATTCGAAATTGTAGTGTCACAACTCACAAGTGCCAATTAGACATTTCCTACTCTCTTAAATTCTTAGATCTCTATTTCCACTTGTTATAGTAAACAAAAGTATTTTTAAAAATAAACTATCAGTATACAGAAGTTAAACTCAGACATTCATTTTGTTATTCGTATTGCAGATGCAAATCCCATATTGATTTTAACTCATGGAGACAAGTTATCAACTGAGGATCGAATCGATTGTCGATTGAAAATATGCAAACATCTTGGTACCTCAGAGACAAATGGAATATATGATATAGTTTGTGTAACAGAATATGGATTATTAGCAGATGAATATGATCCAATCTCAGCATATTCTGTAACTGAAGCTGTTTACAGATCATTGCTTATTTCAGATAGAGCTCAACTTGTTAAGAAAACATTTAAGGATTGGGCATTATTTGCATTGTCATGTCTTGTGTACTTTGTAGCCACAATTTTTGCCTTTCTGGCCCATACTTTCAATGTTTTGGCCCAAAAACATAAAGGCAAGTTAAAATGGTGAAGAATAAGCCTATAGGCAAATATTTGCATTTTCTCTTAATTATATGTCCTAATAACTATATATGTTTTCAATGCCTATGGTTTGATTGTATCTGTTTAGTTATGAGCAAGGGTATGTAATATGTTTGCTTTGATAATATTACCTATTGTTGTTATTAGGGGTGGATACTTTGATAGTTCAGATCGATTATGAAATTTTTGATTTGGTTTTTCGATTTAAGAATCAAAAATAAAAAAAATTGAGTTTTAAGAGCAATTATGAATTAATAGAGATGGTTATTTTGAATTTCGACCTTTAGCTTATGAATTAAATTTCTCTTCTTCCTTTTTATAAATATGAACATCTCCATTAAGTATTCATGTCAAATTTATCTTTAATTTGTCAGTTTTGCCTTTAATCTTTTTTCACAAATTTCAATATTAATTAAATTACTCCTATCATTTTATCTTTTTTTGGCTTATCCGATCTATAAGAGAACGATTCAACTAGCATTTATTAGTTGGTGCTTTTTTTTTATAACCAGAAAAATTCGTAATTATTATTTTTTAGGTGTCTATAGGGTAAAACATTCGCTCCTATGTAATAACTCGCAAATCACATAGGAGAAAAGTAACCCGCACTAGACAAGTTCGGTGAGACGAGCTCTATCCAAAAGACAAGTCTCTTGCTTTCGCTGACAAGTGATTTTAAACTCAAGACTTTAATATAAAAGTCTCAAATCACTAAATCACCACGAAGGATAACTAGTTTACGCATTTTTCACTAAACTTTACTTAAAGCAGTGTGCGTCATCGAGTCTTCTCTCAATTTAAAGGAAAAAAGCTACATGCAAACCCTGAAACTCAGTAATATCAGATCGGGCTTTAACAAAAACAAATAATAAATCAATCAAAAAATAAAAAAAATAAATACACTTCAACTCAATAAATGACGTCTATCCAAAAAAATCAAAGACTTTAGCCCTGCCACTTTCCATTCGATAGCGATACCCAGAAACTTTCGAACTTATATTGACACACGCCCGTGGTTTTGCTTTTTGTTGGAATCCCATCACAACCCTCATATCATAAGAATTTCAACGGCTCAGATCTTTCTGACTCACATAACACTATTTGAATCACAAGGATATTAATGTAAATTCCCCAAAACAAGTAACTATGATATCGTGTCCACAAAATACTATATCGCCGTTTTAGCTTCCCTATCCCCTTATTTTCTCTATTCATTTCACCCCATTATTATTACTACTAGTTCAAATTGTGTATCTCTTTTAGCCACATCAACACTATAAATCTTTCTCCCGCCTTGCAATTTAACACGTTTAAAAGTTACTATCACACAAACAAACAGTGTGATTTTAACTAACATTTATAGTGATGGATCTGAAGGAAGTAAAGGTGAATCGTCAATGAAAGTCTTATTTTTATTTATTTTTTCTTTCTAATTTACATTGATCTCAATTTTTTTTTCTTTTTGACATATAGAGATCAGTAAAAGTAGAGGAAATGAAATCATGTAGTTATTGTCATACTACAACAACACCTCTTTGGAGAAGTGGTCCATCAGGTCCCAAGGTAAAAATAAACTTAGATCAATATATATTTATCGATTATTATTTTGATGAACGGGTATAAATTTAATTTATTTTTATTTATTGTGTTTTAGTCGTTGTGTAATGCATGTGGGATAAAGTATAATAAGAAGAGGAGACAGATTTTGGGTGTGGAGAAGAAGAGGAGAATTGTTTGTAAAGAGAAAAAGAGTATAGAAATTGGTAAATTGATGGGATTTGGAGGAAAATTAAGAGAAGAAGAAGAAGCGGCGATATTATTGATGGCTCTTTCTTGTGGATCTGTTGGAAAATTACTATTCTAACCCTTTGATTTCTGCTTGCAGCAGAAACCCATTGTAATTTTTGCTAATTAATTGACCCATTTTGATCAAGAGTTTCTTTTTTTTTTAAAATTCAATTTCAGTTGTAATTGCTAATGTAGTAATGTTTTGAATTTTGATTCAAATTTTGGAGTTTTGTGGTGTTATATGGTACTTTTTGTGGAGGATCTATGCAGACTCCATTAATTTCTCGACTCGAGGGAAAAATTGAATTTCAAAATCCACCCGATTTAATTACTCTAAAATATTACTCCATTAATTTAATATAAAAAATTAATCATATTAAATTACAAAAATATAATTTGGGGCTAAGGGGGAGTATGAGAATTAAATCATCGCCAAGAAAATTGGTACTCTACTATCAACGTCATGTTTAATTATCACTGCTAAAAAAAATACTCTTTGTTTAAAACAAAATGATTTTTTTCTTTTTTTTATAATATTATTTTTAATTTTCACATAAAATATTTAAGATCATAAAATTAAAAAATATTTTAATATATTTAATATAATTTTAATTTAAAATAATAAAATCAAAAAAATTTTATTTAAATTTTGTTTTAAATCAAATTAATTCATTCTTTTTAACGTAGAGGAAGCATATGAATTTTGGTTGGTGTCAATTGTGAGTTGGCAGCCGTAAGAGGGTGCCAAAAAACATAAAATTGGTACCTATTTTCGTTACTATCATCACATTTATTGTCATTGTCAGCTTGCTTGCCCTTCAGCATATTTTGTTTGGGGGGCTAGGCAAAACTAAAGGGATAAATATAATAATTAATAATTATTAAATTAAGAGAAGAGATGAGTGAAGAAAAAAAGTTACATGGCTTTTTGGATGGTGGAAAAGTGGGAATAAAGAAAGAATTTATTTGAGTCCGGAGTCTAAAGGGTACAAAATATTAACAAAAATTTCAAAACGGTATATTTTATTTTATAATGACCAAAACGGCAAAATCGCTGCATCAGCAGCGATTTACTCCACCGGAAAAAGCAAAATCGCTGCCTGTGCAGCGATTTTGCAAAATGTCTTTTTTTTTTTTAAATTATTGCCTAGGCAGCGATTTATATAAAAAAAAAATTAAATTTTTTTTTTATATAAATCGCTGCCTAGGCAATGATTTAAAAAAAAAAAGACATTTTGCAAAATCGCTGCCTTTGGCAGCGATTTACCCAAATTATTATTTTTTTTTAAAAAAAATTTTATTTAAATTTTGTTTAAATTATTATTATTTTTAAATTTTATTTTTTATTTTTTGCTTCTTTTTTTTTAAACAAAAAGTTTAAATAAAAAAATAATTATTTTTTAAAATTAAATCTTTGCCAAGGCAGCGATTTTTAATTAAATTTTTTATTTATTTTTTAAAATCAAATCGGAAAACAAAATTGATTTTAAATCGTTGCCTTGGCAGCAATTTGATTTTTTTATAAAAAATTTAATTAATTAAAGGCAACTATTTTATTTAAAAAAGAAAAAAAATTGTTTTAAACTTTTTTTTAAAAAAAAAGAAGCAAAAAGAAAAACAAATTTAAACAAGTCGCTGCCTCAGCAGCGACATTTAAAAAAAAATTATAAAAAAAGTTTTTTTAAATGTCGTTGCTGAGGCAGCGACTTGTTTAATGTTTTTTTTAAAAAGTTTAAAACAACAATTTTTTAAAAAAAAATAAAATAGCTGCCTTTAATTAATTAATTTATTTTTAAAAAATCAAATTGCTGCCAAGGCAACGATTTAAAATCAATTTTTTTTTCCAATTTGATTTTAAAAAATAAATAAAAAATTTAATTAAAAATTGCTGCCTTGGCAAAGATTTGATTTTAAAAAATAATTATTTTTTTATTTAAACTTTTTGTTTAAAAAAAAAAAGCAAAAAATAAAAAATAAAATTTAAAAATAATAATAATTTAAACAAAATTTATATAAAATTTAAAAAAAAATAAAAAAAAATTGGTGGCAGCGATTTAAAAAAAAAAAAAAATTGGTGACAGCGATTTACGAAAAAAAAAAATTTTTTTTTTAAATCGCTGCCTTGGCAGCGATTTTGTAAAAAAAAAAAATTAAAATTTTTTTTTATATAAATACAGCAATTTAAAAAAAAAAAACATTTTGCAAAATCGCTGCACAGGCAGCGATTTTGCTTTTTCCGGTGGAGTAAATCGCTGCTGATGCAGCAATTTTGCCGTTTTGGTTAATATAAAATTTTATATACCGTTTTGGAATTTTTGTTAATATTTTGTACCTTTTAGGCTCCGGACTCGAATTTACTTTTACTCCTTTCTAATATTGGGATTGTTCAACTAGTTTTTTATGAATCGCATTTTAAAAGTTAACGATGATAATTCATAGAGATAATCGTAAATTAATAATGGATAGTAATTGTGATTGTGATTGTCTATAGCTGATAGTGATTGCAATTGTGTTGAGAAGCTTAATAATGACAGCAATATAATAATAATCTGTTATAATTTAACTCGAATGAAATGTAAAAGTTTAATCATAAGAGTCGAAATTATTATTATTAAGAGCCCGTTTGGCCATAATTTTTTAAATAATACTTGAGAAAAAATTTGATAGATAATGTTTGTTCATATAATTTGTCATTATTTAATATTTCATATTCTCAAATATTAGTTTTTTCTAGATATTAAGCCGAATCTCATTATTTGGATCTTTCAAAAATTAAAATTTTATACCAAACTTTTATCTTTTACAAAAATATATCATATAGTAGTTGTTTTCATTGTATTACATAATTTTTTACATGAACACCAAAGTAGTGATGAAATATTTAATGAATATAAAAGTGATGATTTTGATTGTTGATGAAAATAATGAACAATCGGTTCATGATAACAACGTTACGTGCTTTGTCTACTTCACAACGTATAAAATAATTCTTGTTGCACTCACTACAAACTACCACATTACTCCAGTGTTGTGAACACTACTAGTTATTTGTTGCAACAAAGTCAATTGACTTGTAATACAAACTTATGGTTAGTTTTAATAATTTTTAAAACCTATGAGCATAAATCATATTTTTCTAAAAAAGTGAAATATGTTTTCCAAATACTATATTTTTGTCAAATACATGATGTAGTTTCACCCAAATTTTCACTCAAATAATATTTATCAAAAATATTTAAAAATTTATGATTAAACGCTAACTATTGATAATATTAAATCTTATTGAAGGGAGTATCTTGACAAACCCTTAATTATCTTAATTAAAAGCAGTAAAATCATAATTTTATAATAACTACAACTATTTGACCAAAAAAAAAATAATCAAAATCGTTAGGTTGAATATTCTAGGCAATTCTGGAAGAGAAAAAGTGTAGAATTTGACACGAAATAGAAGAAGGGTGGAGGAGTCACTAGAAAACTCTAGCCACGTATACAAAAATTGACACGTTATCTAAATGCCTACAGTGCCATAAGTGACAAGTTTTTTAGTGTTGCTTTTATATAATCTCACCAAATTTCCAATACAATTAATAACCAAATTTGTAACGTTTGCGTAATATATTATAATATAAAAAAAGAATTAAAAAAAGCTCAAAGATGCAAACAAGATTGGCGATTTCTTCATCTACAAAACTTCATCGACTCTTATTGGCACAATCTCAAAAGTACAAATCATTTTCCTCTTCTACTGGAGGTAGAACTGCTGATCCTGCCATTCATTCTGGACCTCTTGAAGTAAGTAATTTGTTTGTTTTTTTGTCCTTTTTTTACCTTTTTGGAGTTCGAGGCGAAGAGTGTTTACCATCTGAATATTTTTGGTCTATCTAATTAACAAGTTCAATATTTGTTGAATCTGGCAATTAAAATAGGTTAAAGTTATTAAATGATTACGATTCAGTATGCCTAAGGTGTACTAGGCATAAATCAATCCTTTTAAAATGATCATTGCACTATCTTGACCTATTTTTAATTGTATAGTTCAATATGATTCTTATTCCATGATATTTACATGAGTTTCCCTCCCATATAGAGTAACTACATAAAATATGATCGTTAGCCGTCAATATTAATTAGTGGTAATAGCTGAATTATAGTGAAATATGCAATTTTTAGCGGCAATTGGAACTGTTGGTATATGTGACGTCCCGCCACAATTTTCTTAAAGGCTTCCTTGAACTAGTAAGTTCTTGAAAAATTAGTGAGTAAGTCGTAGAGGATCGCACGGAGTGTTAGCAAATACTCTAAGTCCGTGATATTTCTCTAGAGTCTTCAGCGAATTTAATGACATTTAATTAAATGTCGCTAAATATTTTAGCACTCTTTATTAATGAGTCTATTTATTGTCGTGTTTTATTTATTATCGCTAAAAAATATTTTTTCGGTCTTAATTGGCTTAAAAAGATAACTTGTAAGTCAAATGAAATACCTTTTAAGTCAAAAATACAAAGTATGGGAAGATCTAATTTTAGTTTTTGACTTATTTTAATTCATTCTAAACTTATTTTAAGTTATTCTCGACCTTGTCAAACATTTTTCAATTTATCTCAAGTTATTTTTTATATTTATCAAGCATTCCCTGTAAGTCAAAAACTGAATTAAAAATAGGTTTGATCAACTTTTAAGTCAATCCAAAAATCCTCTCAGTTAATTCGTGAGTTAATTTTTGTTAGAATGGGGTTTGCTTATATGGATAGTGGCAAATCTTCCCTTGTAGACTAATTTTTTGGATTGAGTTAGGTTCAGGTTATATTTTACAATGTCTTATTAATGTAGTGTCCAAATTGTGTGTGAATAATTGAGTTACCATATTGTATTTACAGGGAGATGACTTGGAGGAATCCGTTAAGTTTTCAGAAAATGAAAAGAAACAACCCAATACTAAGTCTGGTAACGCCAAGGATGCATTTGTGCCATCCAAATCACCGATCGGTTCATCTCAAAAGATCGAAAGCACAGGCGTAAACCATCCTATTGACCCTTTGACACAACAAAAACGCCAGAAATCTAGTAATTCTACCGAAAAAACTTCATTAGAAAATGTTAGCTGTGCTGGATTGGACGGTTCTCCGTGGCCTGACGAATCGAAAAGCAGGGGAGATCAATTTGAAGATGACAAAGAGTATTTTAGTCATCATAAGCCATCTCCATTAGCGGAATTGGAGATGGCTGATACGAGGAAGCCAATCACGCAGGCAACTGATGCGCCTGCGGATGATGGCATTGCTCTGTACCCCGCCCCTTGGGGCGGGATGATGGTGTGGAGACCGGAACAATTGGATACAGCTGAAGAAGCTCTTTTGAGAGCTGTGGAGATATGGAAAATGAATGCTATGAGAGGTGATCCGGATTCACCTCAAGGTAGGATTCTTAGAAAGCTTCGTGGTGAAAACTGGTGATTTATGTTTTATGATAATTTGTTTTTGTTTTTTTTTTAAATGTCAAAAGACTTGGGTATAATGTGTGAAAAAAATAAATTTTGGTGTCAGGTATTGACACTTTAATTCTATTAAATTCAGATTTGTGCTGGAAAGTCTCATATTAGGGATGAAGTGCTTGCTATTCTGACTGAGTTAGGGATGAAGGAATATTTATCATTTTATTACTCCGTTCACATTCTTTTGTTGCATCGTACACTTGAAAACAATAATGGGGCATTAATATTTTTGTCACATAGAGAGTAGTAGTGGTTTAGAAGATAGAACTTTAGGAATGGTGCGGTCATAGCTTCATTATCTATCTTACCCCTTTTTTAAGCCTCTCACTATTATTGTCCTCTTCTATTTTGTATAGTACCATAAACAACTTCTTTTTTACTTCTTTGTTTTTGTGCATAACCTCATTTTCCCCTGTTTCATATCTCCTCTGTTTTCATACAAATGGCTCCCCTGCATTTTCAATTTCTAGTTTTCAGTACCCTTATTTTGCTTCTCAATGTCCAATTAACTCATGCCACGTCGACACCGGCAGACCGAATATCCTGCACAATGTGTTCTTCCTGTGACAACCCATGTAAGCCTATCTTCTCTTCGCCGCCGCCACCACCACCGTCATCCGACTACAATTTTCCACCACCACAATATTTTCCGGGAGGTTACTCCCCGCAGCCTCCATCACCGCCTTATAATGGCGGAGGTGATGGTGTCGGTGATGGTGATTACTACAATCCTCCGACAGACCCTTCTGTATACCCTATCCCACCACCTCCAAACCCCATTTTACCATATTTCCCCTTCTATTTTCACAATCCTCCTTCACCTTATACAGTTGACTCTAAATCTGTTCCGTTCAAGAACCATCCTTCTATCACTTGTCTCATTCTTGTTCTGCCTATTTTCTTGTTTCATTGACACAAATTTGTTCCATGTTAACCATAAATCATTGTGGTGTTTTGAACAAGCTTAGGTACAACTCGATTAATTTTACGGAATATTTATTATATACACTGCGATTGATTTCATGGGATACCTGTTACGTACGTCCACCAGCAATAGGTTTAAGAAGTCAAGAAGCTAGTAATTTGTGCCACCAAATTTCAATGGAAAATTTAAGAATGTTTGATTTGAGGACATCCTAATCTACTTTTGTAGATGTGGTATGTAGAATTATATAGTCTTTCTTACTTATTACATGTATCATTGTTGATAGTGCTGGTTTTTTTTATTGTTCTATACATGTAATTTTCATAACCTGCATAAAATTCTGATTATCCTTCAAATTACAATGTACGTGTCTCAAATCGTTTAGTTACATGTATATCATTTCTTCTATTGTTTGCCAACATACCAATGTGTGTTGGGTCGAAAACAATAGTCAAATATGAATGCAAACACTCTTTCTAACCATATATATTGTTATTGTTTGGTCAATATGCATATATATATATATATATGAATTGGCCTAGCTTGTTTGTTAATTATATTGGCGTGCGATTTATTTTGTTGATAAATGTGGTGTAGTGAACTTCTGTTAGGATAGCAGGGATGAGCCTTGAGGTCGTTGCTTTTGTTGTTTGGATGGTAAGTACTCTTTATTTTTGATTTGATGGTTATGAGTTCGAGTCTTCAAGGACATTAAAAAGCCAAGGGAGATGTAGAATAAAACAAGCTTATCGTTAAAGTTACTTAGATGGTAACATTTTTCACTTTTAATTCTTAAGCTAAGTTTGTAAGTATTGGATAAAATTAATATATACGGTTTAATAAGGTAATTTTTCCCTTTTGAATTATAGTCGGAAATCTTTAAACTAAGAGTGTGTTTGTATGAATTTTAATTTTCTCATGTTTGGTTGGGACAAATGTTTTGGAAAATGTTTTTCAAATCAACTCATTTTTCTCAAAATTAAGGAAAATGACTTCCATTAAAAAATTAAGAAAAATATTTTTCAAAACTCTCCTCCAATTTCAAATTATATTTTTTTTGGGGGAAAATATCAATTTTAAAAAAAAAATTATATTTCAAAAATTTATTTTTTCACCTGATCCCTGCTCCCCCCCCACCCTGCCCAAAAAAATAATTTTGCTTTTTAAAAATATTTTCAACTTCAAATTTTTATTTTTAAACTCCTACCCTCCCCCCCCCCAATCCCCGGCCAGCCCACCCTAACCCCCTCAAAAATTAATTTTGTTTTTTAAAAATACTATCAACTTCAAATTTTCATTTTTTCACTCCTCCCCCTCCCCCCGCCCCACCCCACCCACACATCACCATAAAAAAAATATTTTTAAAAAATATTTTCAATTTCATAAATTATTTTTTACTCTAGTAAAAATAAAAGATGTCTCTTAAAAATATTTTTCATTCATAAATCAAACACAAAATCATTTCCGGAAAATATTTTCTACTCACCAACCAAACATGAGAAAATACGTCCAAAATCTACTTGTTTTTCAGGAAAATATTTTCGAGTTTCATGGAAAACATTTTCCTCCATACCAAACACACCCTAAGTGATGAGAATCTATCAAAATTAACATTTTTGTTGCGCTGAGGTGTGGAAGTGTTGAGTAAGACTGGTAAGGCAGGCCCAAAACTGATGAGGCCCAACAAGCTAATCCAGTCGTTAGCTCCTAACACCTTGTTTGGATGGTGTTATTCTTCATTCTATTGTATTCATATTAGTGAGTAATATTTAATTTATTCCCTAACTACATATTAAATAGGGAAAATTAGGTAGAATATCAAATATTTACCCTATATTAGGTATTATAATTATAGTTTAAAATTTTGCAATTTTAATTTTTTCAATTCTTGTTATTTGCCTGATTTGTATAAATTTAAGTATAATTTGGTTCCTGGTTGTATAAAATTTAAAATTTTGTATATGCTTACTTTATTCATAATAAATTGCTCTATTTGTATGTTGGCAAGCGAAATATACAATGGAGTCTACAATATTTTTATATCCTTACCATATTTGTATATTCGCAAGCGAAATATACAATCAGACATAAATATACAAACAACAACATTCATAGCAAACAAAACTACAACTACATAACACAATTATCAAAATTATAATTGTAGAGTCTTAAGGGTCTGTTTGGTTATAGAGTTTCCAAATAATATTTGGGAAAAAATTTGGCAAATAGTGTTTGTCCATATACTTTTTCATTATTTGGCAATATTTTTGGCAAATATTCCAAATTCTCAAATACTGATTTTTTCTAGTATTTGTGTCAAATCTCATTATTTGGGATCTTTTAAAATTAAAAGTTTACTCCAAACTTTTATCTTTTACAAAAGCACCCTCTATAGGTGTTGCTTACGTTGTATTACATAATTCTTTACATTAATTTCAAAATAGTGATAAAATATTTGGTGAATGTGAAATGATAATATGATTATTGATGAAAATAATGAATAATTAGCTCAAGATAACAAAGTCATATGTTTTGTCTACTTCACGATGTACGAAATGATGTTTGTTGCACACTCTCAAAATTATCGCATTGCTCTAGTGTCATGGACACTATTTGTTATTGTTGTAACAAAAATTCAGTTGACTTGTAATACAAACTTATGGTTAGTTTTGATATTTTTAAGGGATAATTATATATAATAGCAAAATAATAACCTAAAATAAATGGAGTAGCTAGGGTTTGATTTAATTGTTCTCCATAGCAAACGTTTGCCAAAATTTGTCAGTCGCCTCTCTCCCAAAAATCTCGCTCGCCACTCTCCTATTCTCGCTTCAATCTCTCGCTCGCTTTCTCACTTTTTATACAAACACAAGTGTATAAAAAGTATTTCTATTTGTATAAAGCAGAGGAAATTGTATAAATACATATATTTTTGTTCCCCTCTCTCCCCTCTTCCAGATCTCGCTCGCCACTCTCCATATATCGCTCGCCACCTCGCCTTTCTCACTTATACAAACAGAAGCGAAATGTATAAGTTGCGTTTCTGTTTGTATAAAGCGTGAGAAAATTGTATATACACATGCAAGTACATATATTTTCGTCCTATACACTTATAATTATACAATAAAAATACTCCCCTGCCCAGTTTCTTTTGCCTTTCTCTCTTTCTCGTTTTATACAAATTCAAATTGTATCTAATTTCTTTCTTTCTCGTTTTATACAATTCGATTCAATTGTATATTCCTTGCCCAAGTCTCTTTTGTCTTTCTTTCTTTCTCATTTTATACAAATTCAAATTGTCTATAATCGTTCTATACACTTATAATCATACAATTCGTTTTATACACTTTGTTTTTATACAATTATCTGCCCAAGTGTCTTTCTCTTTCTCGTTTTATACACTTCGTTTTATACAATTCGCTTCAACTGTATATGTATAGCGAATTATACAGTTTCTATGTTTGCTATGGAGCGCAATCAGGGGCGGACCCACATTGGGTCCAGGGTGTTCACCCGAACACCCTCGGCAAAAAAATACACGATATATATAAGGTAAATTTTCTGTGTTTTTGTAGATGTATATATTTTGAACCCCCTCAATAACAATTAAAATTAGATGGCTCAATGGTAAAACCTCTTAATATTAAGCTGCATGCCTCAGATTCGAATCCCATCAACAACATTTTTATTTTTCGAACCTCCTGAACGAAAATCCTGGGTCCGCCACTGAGCGCAATTATGCAAACTTTGTTATAGCATACAAATATGAATTTTTTATTTTCTATATGTGAAAGTTACCCTATTTTTAAAATTTATGGGTATAAATAATATTTTTTATAAAAAGTGAAATATATTTCTCAAATATTATTGTCAAACACATGGTGAAATTTCACCTAAATTTTCATCCAAATAATATCAATAATATTTGAAAATCTATAACCAAACGCTAACTTATTATGTCGTCTATATATGTTATTTCTAAAATTTTCTCTATTAAGTACAGCAGCATAACTAATGTCAGTTGAACAGTGTCAATCAAACAGAGCACCAAAATGTTAACTTTTTCACCTTTTTTTTTTATCAGCATTCTCAGACTGACTGCCATGAAATGGGAATAAGAATAAAGGGACAACTCGAATATGATTTCTATCCTTTTTTTTTTCTCTTTTGTTCAAAAAATATACTCCTTTTTTTTTATTTAACGACAAATATTTTTCTTCATTTTGTTAGTTCCTTCGATGAACACTCTTATCTCTGTTTCGTTTAGGCGTGAATTTGAATTAATCGACGCCTTGTACTTTTTAATTTTACTTTTCACATTTAACTTAATAATTTGAATAAATCAATAATCTATTTGAACATTTTATTCTACATATAGTAACTTCCAATCAAGTCTATTACTCTCTCCTTTCACAGTTAATTGATATGATTATTTTTTTTAGAGATAAACTATTAAGAACTTTAATCAATATTTTACGATGTATTAATTATATTGATATGCAAAAAAAATTAGTTTATAGTACTTTTCGCATAGTTTTTGAATATTTATTTTTTAAAAAAATATATTGAATTAATATAATCTAATTTAATTTTAAAAATTGACCAAATTGAATTTTGAAAAGCATAACATGACAAATAAAAATGGACAGAGAGAGTATATTGTTGCAGAAGAAATAAGTCATTCCTAAAAGTCACCAAATTCATATAAAAAGAGGTTTAAAACGAACACAGGAAAAAAAGAAAATCTACTACTATCAAAGTTGTGATGAAATGAATAATGATTTGTCCACTTTTTAATGGAGTTTTCTGAATACGAGCCTTACAGAATAGAAAAATTAAGTAGATAAAGTCTAATAAGATCTTATCAAATACTAAATTTAAATTATCGAAATTCAAGAAATGACATAACCTACAAAATGAAAATGCGAAATGGTTTATTCATATTATTATTATCACTTTTTCCTAATTATTTCCTACGATGCCTCCTTTGTCAACCCTTTAAAATAAATCTTTATTCCAACTTTCCAAGGTACCACAAATATTACTCCTAATCTGTATAATCATTTGCTTTTAATGATTATGTGGTGGAAGATACTAATTGGAGATTATACTCCACTTTTTTCCTTCTTGTGTGAAATTGGCAACCATGTAATTTGATAAATAATATTGAAGCTTTTGAAATATGATTTATTATGAATTATCAATGATCGATCTAAAAATTCACTAAAGAGGTATATGCGATGACGATAGCTATATTTAAAGTGAAAATTTTTAAGTCCGAATAATCGAATTTATCGGACTAAAAAAAGTATCCACAAGATCCAAAGAACTTAAAAAGAAAATTAAAAACCAAGTAGATGCTTCATTTTTTTATATAATAGATGAGTACATTTAGTAATCCAACAATAAGTAAATTTAAGTAAAATATCAATAAATGATATAAAAACTAAAGCATCGTGACCTTGTATTACATCTTGAGCACTTTTTGAATTCCACTACCTAAAGTGCAAAAGAAGGCTATTCCTGACTTTCCCTTATAGAAGCAATATGGTGTCCTTCGAATCCACATTATTTCTTTGTTTTTTGGCAAATTGGTACATTGCTTAAATGTAATACCCAGCAGGCGTAGGCTTTGCCTTTGAAGCACTCTAAATTCTTCAAAGTACAGCGCCGAGGCACGAACCCGGCCCAATTAGCCAGGAGCGCATCGCCATTTTTTTCTTTTGTAGATCAGGGAGAATCGAGACAGCCACTCTCTTGCGCGCTTCCATCAAATTTCTTCTTCACCTAGGGCGTCGAGATCCGCGTTCACGAGTGGTGCCTCACTATATACCCATGACACATCTCCATCAAGTAAGCTTTTTTATAAACGCTAAATATAAGAGAGGGCAATAACAAACTTGATCATTAACATTAATTCACCGCACTTAGTATTTTTTCCGAGCTGGAAATTAACCAGCTTATGTTGAGTATACGAACAACGAAGCGGATTGGTGCTTAGCAAAATCAATAAAAGAATTTAATTATCATAGGAGTACAAGACATTTTAGAGAAAAATATGCCAGACTTGAAACGATATATATCGCACCCTGACTCATAAAGCGAACTATCCCATTCTGGTTTAAGAGCGGGATTTTACGTATAGAGGTATCTTTATAACATGATCCATGACTGACGCAATAGTAGAGCACCTACAATTAAGAGAGAGACCCGTGTGGATTATTTGTATCGAGATATTCTGATTTTAATAGGTAATAGTTGTCTAATAAAGGTGGTGAAAAATAAGGAAATAACCATATGGAATAAGGTTGGGGAATCGCCGAGGTTTGTAGGACAGGGATTAGCGAGGAGTCTTACGGGTTCATTGCGGCAACGGGCCTTTGCGCGGCCGGCTGCCTTTCCTGTTGGGGTAATGATGGGGTTGGTATGCTGGACCACAGTAGGTTTCTCAGGCTTTGCACCTGCTCTGGTCACGGGAGGGGAAGGTCGCGGGGACGGACTCCCGTGAAGGTTTGCTGCCCGTGAGCCCTCGCGCTGTCAGCTGAGCGTCGGGATTGGGAGGGCATAAAAGTGGAGGTTGACGGTGATGGTGGTGGTGGTGGGAGGGAAAATTGGTTGACAAGGGTTTTCACAAGTGGTGCACCACTACATTTTTCTCACAAAGCAATATTTCAGGGGATCAGTTTTGATGGAAAATGTGCTGTGATTGTGACCAGGAATGAGACTTTTCATGAGAGTTTGGAGAATAGCACTTGTTGCTACCGTGTGAAATGAGCGATGAAAGACGACAGAAAATAAGTGAGTGGAAACGAGTATTGGTATGCACGCAATTCGAGTGGTATCGGATGGAAATCAATACATTTTTGAGAGAGCAGTATGTAGTTGAAATGACGTGAGCACAGAATAATGACCGGCACGCGTCGACACTTTAAAGTTGATTGGAAAAAAGTAGTGGAAGATTACTATAAATATAATGGCATATGACCACTTGGCGTCACGAAGTTGCGGTGTTGGGGTTGAGATGGAGCGTTAGTGTCATTTGCTGTTAATCGTTATGAAGAACGCAATATTTTCTCAGTAGATTTTACTGCATCTTAAATCGCTACGCGTTATCAAACATCCTCACTGGTGAGCAGATACTCGAGCAAATATCGAACTAACAATACTAAAATAAACATATAGATAAAGTATTTTATGTGACAATTAAACTTTATTTATAATGGAGGCCGCCAGTAGTTAACAGCATAGATTTCTATCAGGATGCATGCAGCTCTGATTTCTATAACTTTTGTATGACAACTCTTATTTGATGCAATAAGGTTTATTGCTTGTATTGAATAAATGAGCACAATTGAAAGCTCTCGCTATACAATTGAGCTATACTAGGGATGAATTGACTAGATACAATTGCACCTAGTGAGGCCAATATTCCTCACTGTGGACGCACGACATCATACCGTATGAAGTGACAGACAAAAAAATGTAAATCTCTCATTTTTCAAGAGAGCTGTCAATCAGAGGAGTAACATGACCCCGGTCCGGCTGTCACCCAACATTCATGAGAGAAACGATCCTGGTGGAGATCTAAAATGTAAAACTTATGAGTTCTTAACATAATGTGTCTCGTTATTCGAGTCGGGGCAAGGATATTGATCTTAAAACACATCACAGGATCTATATGGAGTCATTAAATTATTTTTAGATTCAAATACGTGATTTGTTGTGGAGATCGAGTAGCATATCGATAAATGATAGAAGGTTCACGGCACCCCGAATGCGCAAAGGAATATCCACATATAATGGCATGTACTACCAAGTGTGAGAGTGTAAGTCCGAAGAATTCGAGGCGCCCATGGCTTTCACTCCTCTGGCGCTGGACTTGACACAACTATCATTCTATAGAGGAGAGAAATTGACAGATAGCGAGTGGGAAAAGTTAGGCGGTGGAGATGCCTCAGTAGATAATGGGACGTTATTTTGGGTACTAAAAACTAATTACCCGCACAATATGGTAATTTGCTTGAGGAAGTGTCCAAGACGAGGGCACACCGGGCGCGCGTTAGATAGCACTCCACCAATGTGCTCTAGTATAAATCGACCTAGGTGCCACTTAGGTATGAGTAGACTACTCAGATGATTCCTGAGATCTGTGAATTCTTCTCGTAGGATTAGCTCATCGTTCCTTCTTGCACGGTCCTATTCTACTCAGAAGACACAAACAAAAACTCTGAGATACTTTTTCAACTCAGTTAGTTTATAGTATAAGTCTTGAGAGTTTTCGTGAAAGCAGGGAGGTCAATCAATACCCACGGCTTCACATTCACAATGACACATGCTCCTTCAAAATAGTTCACAAACTCACTTACATTCATTGAGAACCCTTTTACTTCTAGGGGTGTTGCATGTCATAAGGTGGTAAGTCGTCTCTCTCGGGGTATCATACGTTAAGATTGAGATATTATAGCTTCCAAACCAATTAAGCAACGTATTTACGCTCGAGACATCTCCACGCAAAATACTAAAATCCCACAACGCACTTAACCCGGCGACTCTAAATATGATTGTCTGTGCGACCTATGAGAAACCAATGAACCTCTATTGTTGTTTCCAGAGTTGCAATTGCTATATCCCTCTCCCGTTTGTGTATTCGTTAACTCGGCGAGGAGTTCCCAGGGGTGAGTAGATTAACTTACTAGAGTACATAAAGATAGAACGTGTTGGAGTAAGAGAATGTACCAGATGAATTCACACATGAAAGAGAAACGTCTGCCCACTCTTTAAAGTACTCTCTTGTAGTGAGTCCATACAAATTAGCGTATATCTTGGTTTACTGACCAGATGGCCGACGTTGTCCCCGTGCGTGTCGAACGTCACACTCTAAGGAGAATTTAGGGGCGCGTAGATGGACGAGGGAAGCATGAGGATTACTCGAGAGCACCTAGCTATTTAAAAAAACACGCCACAAAAATTAGCAGATGAGAAACTAGGAGTGACACGTGGGAGCCGTTACCCACACCAAAAGCATATATCAAATAAAATCTTCGATATTAGTGAAGAAAATGTTCAAGCCCACCTCTGCCACGTGTCTCGTAACTCACTCGGTGCCACAGAGAGACAGGGTATAATTTATGTTGTCGATACGCACTGTGGCTGTGATATATTATGAGATAGAATGGTGACGTGTCAAACACACTGTGGAGAGTACGATTAGCACGGGAGAGAGAGTACTGTGAAGCCATGCAAATATCCCTTGCCACCTAATGGGACGTACGCCACACGTTCTCATGCATCAGTCTCCTACTAAGAATGCTTAATAGACGAATACACAGGTTACGCGATGAGGAACGTCAGGCCTTATGTTCCATCGTCGGGCATTACACTCACGCCACACATGTCTGATTTACTTCGCCGCAGTGGTCATCATTTAAGTTTTATTTGTTTAAGCCGCGCGAGATCAAAAAAGGATAGATTAAGACAACGGAGAGAGTGTGTGTTAAACGAGTCTCCAGCTCTAATGCAACCAGAAGCGCTCACTCACTTGCTAGACTCATTCTACATAGCAATAAAGTCCACATCAGGATACGCTCACCTTGTACGTCCACCCGCCTTGCTTTCGCTCATCCAACACACTGCGAAACAGATTTCAGAGACTCATATTGAGAGGAGATGATATAGTATATACACTCTAGTTACATACCAGTGAGATTAGCAAACACAGATGAATCTGAGATCTCACAATTCAATAGCGCATAAACTGAAAGTACGCGCCGCACGGAAAACAAATAAAAGATAAACGGAGAGTAATTGTTTTTGGGGTATGGGTGGGCAGCAAAGAAACTCCAAGAACTCAAAGAGAATACATATGGCCTACTAAGTACTCTCCCATCTATGATAGCCTTCAGAAGTCCGCAATGAGCATGAGTTTGTATATTATGGAGCTGTGATGGTACTAAACGTCCTCGGCCTCGAGAGCAGAGGGACACGCACTTCAATAACACGCGACAGAAGATAGTGTTATGTTGTGTTGAGTCAAAGCTGCCCACACAATAAAGCGCGGACGGGTCGTAGCTCACCAGAGAGAAACTAGGCACACATGATACACTAGTAATCTATTATAAAGGCGACACACCGGCATCGCAGTCGATCTATAATTCCACGTATCTCTAAATAGGACTAATCTATTCTTTGCAAACTTAATGGAGCGGTTTTCCTGTCGATGACTTTGATCTGACTACACTCTCCCGTCTCGCGCCCACATAATGCAGGATCATCGCGAGGAGACCGCGGTTGTCCGTAATATATGTGATACAACTCAGCCCAAGCGGCAGAGCTTATGAGTGCAAAGACTGGAGACGAGCTCACATTGCAAGTAGGTTGCCACATTCTACAAGAGGGCGCAACACATACTCGTCAAGCTTCAATCGGACGGCTACTCTGTACTATGTAGGATAGGGCCTTAATACAAGGGCACGTCTCATCCGCACTGTATACGCTGATCAACACAGAACACAAATTAGACATTACATCGCTGAATGATATGCACGCACGTGTATCCACATCAGATCCTTTTATTGCTAAACGCCCTCCGACGGAAGAAGAATTATTAATAATAAGCTAGTCAGTCGGACCAATAGATAATTCTAATTTATAATAGTAGAAACACACTTCAATCGGGCTGTAAATACACGTATACGAGGTGCACTCGATCTGATGGATCATTGTACGCACAGCACTGACTCTGTATACCACAGCAGCAATGAACATAAACTGTCTCAACTACAATACGCGTCTACATGGTACAAGCAGGCATATCGGTAAACTGTCCTCAGCCTGCGCCTCTTTTCGCTCCTTCACAGTACGCACCCCGCCGACGTCGTCGACATGTGTTTTGTAGACGCCCAAAGACCGTAGCAACGGGACAAAGCCCATGCATGCCCTCAAGCGCCGTCACAGCATCAACGCCTACTAAGCCACAGGATCGCCCGTGAGAACAGTTCTCCAACTTATGACATCTAATGAGAGTTCCATATGCGGTAACTTTGTACCTCCGCCTCTCTCACATGAGACACGTTCAGTTCCTTATTGCGCGGACTATTGTTGCTTTATGGGATACACTCTCTGCATATAATTAGTACGCAGTGAGCCACGAGAAAAATTGGTCTCCATGCAATTTTCAATCACAACCATTCATTTAAGGACCACTCATCCTCGAGTCTGTCAGCAACGGTACAGAGCCACTACTACCTAATAGGATACGCACCTATGCCGCCGTTTAGGGCTTAATCGGCGCCCAATAGTGTCATGAACCCCACAAGTCTGCCTTCACACACTATAACTCTAATTCTTAGAAAACTCAATCTCATTAAAATATCTTATTATAAGTCTTAACTAAGAGAGTATTCAAACGCGCCCGCACTCACAAGCTATTCAGCTAAGACTAATGTGTTAGACATGTATCAAAGGAATTAACGAGCACTCAGAATGTTACTTATAATATTCTAGGGACTAAACACTCGGAATACACCACATATATATAATAGTATCACTGATTCTCTAACGATGTTTGCTTTGTGAAAATATTTATATAGGCTGCCAATATCACCCATAACCATCTATTTCAACACAAATACTTCTTTATATACAGAAAAAAAATTAATGTATTATTCAACATATTTTTTATATTATAATATATTTGATACTTGTAGGATTATTTTAATCAGATGTGTGAGAGAGTTTCCGGAAAAAATCTTAATCAACTTAGAGTAAAAAATAGTCATTATTATAAGTATATAGGTATATCTTTTGGATAGAGTTTTATCATCGAGATCTATAAACTTTTAAAGTCTAGGAAAAAGTCTCTAACATTGAGCCACTAAATTATCACTATTAAATGCATAACAATATATATTATGCACCCAAATCATTATAAGAGGTCAAATTACTTTTATTACAATAAAGTAGAAAATAGTAGAATAAATATCTTTATTATCTAGCATCAAATAGCATAATCTACGTTATATTTCACAAATGAAGGGAAAGGAGTCAGTTAACTATATTGAGCACATCTCTAATAGACCAAGCTCGATGCAGACGTAACACTAGAATACCCAAATTAGTACAATTATATACACATTATCAGCTGGTAAGTTAAAGGATTTTGAATTCAAACTATGAGCACCGGGTATCCATACATGGTCAAATCGGGTAATATTATATAACTAATCACTAAATCTATTATGTTATATAAAATGATTATCAGTTTATAGGGCAATCAGCATATTTTATGAGGCACACTATATATAAATTAAAAGTAATGATTCAATTCCACTTATCGATTATTTAGTCACTCCTTATTGAAATAAGTATCACTAAAAAATGATACGAATGCACTTACATGAAACACTATTTAAAGTTATTTGAACCAAGGAAATATACTCGATTCAGTAAGATATCAGTATGTAAGAATAGAGCTGAGTATGATAAGAGTGTAGAAAAAATATATTATGTATTACTGATGAATATAAGAGTAGCTAGTTCTCCGAGTAGAGAGAGTTTGTCTCAACACTCCTTTGTTATGTAGTTTCACAAGGTCATGATTACCTGTTTACTAACAGTCGCACTACAATAATAGGTAAAATAACTTAGATTATACACTAATGCTCATTATGAATCTGTAAGTATTCAAGATTATCACTACACTCATAAGACACTACACAGGGATTTTCTACGAAGATATATATGCGGCCCCTCTAGAGTCCTAGGGGGGACGGCAGCAGTGGAAATGCGTTTTTGAATAAAAAATCTTTTTAGAATATACAAATTTTGAACATTTTGAGGATCTGAGATCGAAGCTACAAGCTACTTTCATTAGATATTAACACAATTAAATATAGAATATATGTAACAATGCTGCGTATCCAATTATCTGATCTCTCCAAATCGATTAAATATATGGTTGGCCCGTGCGTGCTGCGATCCCAACTCCAAAATAAATAGGCAATGATGGCAATTGCACCCGAATGTCGTTCCACGTATAATTCCGTAGACGTAGTCGTTTGTTCACTCGCTTATTAAATAAAAAAATATTAATTAAATTTTTTCTTAATATTACTCTTGTAAATTACTGTTTTTTTTTAAAGTGTTCCATTTATTTATAAAAATTTTAAGAATATTCTCATAAGAAATTAAATTAAAATATGTTAGGAGCTTGGCTCCAATTATAATTTTTTATATGTATACAATTAAAAATAATCAAAACTGAAGTGAATATGATGGAGAGCACAGTAGAGCACCAAAGTTTTGTTTTAGCCCGCGAACATAAATAAGAGGCCGTATACCTCGTGGTTCTCTTCACTAAATACGACACTAACTATTTATGATTCCCCCATTCACAATTGTTTTAAGTTTTTACAATATTAATGTATTTTCCTTCCTTCACAGAAAGGGATAATGTTATAAATTATATAAAATAAAGATAAGTTACATACGTCGTTATATAATTATAGTCATACCAATGCGCGTATCTGACTGAATTCAATTTAAGGTCGAAATGAAAGTTAGGCAATTAGCACATACTCACCACGATCATCACTCGTAAAATTTTCTCCGTCAACAGTCAAAATCAACAGTGCCCTACGAGTTATTATCACTTAAAATTTGGAATTATTGGTATAGTACGTTTAAGCTGAGGTCTCACAGAAAGACTAAAGGGACACGGACTATACATGTATTAGCAGGCGTCGACTGAACAGCTAAATATTTTGCTACTCCTTCTCTCCCGCCACCCTTCATCGCAGTTTTTACGCTGAGGAATCCCTCCACTTCAAAATTATTTGCTCACTTGATTAAATTTTTAACGGCGAATTGATCTGTCCTCATAAAGAATATATATATTTTTCATTGTTGAAGGCGAAGATGAGATGGTGAGCAATTTGCCTATATAAAATTCTCTTAAAAAATGAATTTTAATTTAAAATTCTAATATGAGTCACGAAGGTTCAACAACGATAAATAAGGGCTGTTTTTATTAGATAGCATGTTCTCCGCTCATTTTAAAATGAGTTAGGAGTACATGATTTAGAGCATAGTAAACTTAACGTTACCACGAGAGAGGTAGAATTAGATCTACTTTAATTTATTATATGAAACTGAACTGTTCGGTCACACTCGAAAAACATTTCTCACTGCGTTCAAAAGAAATAAGTTTGATAAATGCGTATGAATATGGAGCTGGAATTCAAAAGATAAGTGATCAAATAAGACGCACACTAGAGAAGGAAGTGGAGCCATACGCACCACGTCGTCCGCGATAGAACTAAGAGAAATTATTGGGTCGGTCAACATAATTAAATCGACACCACAGGAGATCCAATGCACTGTATTAGTCTGTGTATAACTACTATAATGAGAGAATAAATGAGCTTTCTTCGTTTCAAAAAGGAGTGAATTCATAGTGTTGCACCATCCGCCAAATGAAGTTTAAATATACAGTATTACAGGGATAAAACTCTTTAATATTGTGATTCTAAAATTATAAGTTATGTCAATGTCGCCCAGGTAAAATGCTCTTTAATATGCTTAATGGTCTTAAACATGTCAGCGTGGCACAGATAGGCTTACAAAAAATTAGACGAGATTAATCATCGGGAAATGACAAACAGGAACAGAGATTATATCACTTTTTTTAAACAGATTAAAAAAAAAATATGATCATATTTTTTTAAACGGAGAGAGTATCGGACTTTAGGGTCAGATGACGATCTTGAATTATGCATCACAAGATTAGGTTTGAGTAGGATTTGTTCATGAGCGATATGCTGCCCAAGGGCGATGAATGGCATGCCCAACGCCCGACGTCTATGTAAAATACTGGGATAGGGGATTTTGTTCAAGAGCTCACTCCCACAGTTAAAGTCTCGGCCCAAAGGCGATAGATGGATGCCAACGACCCTTGATATCGATTCAGTTGCGCGAGTTTAACCGTGACGTTTGGACTATGAATCTATTATCATATATTAAACGCGGATTTTAGTAATGGCATCTAATCGCAGTCATTATGTGTTCCTTCATATATGCTTTTGAAACTTATTATGTTTTCTTTACCATTAATTATTCTTTTTTCGTTTATTACTCTTTGAGTTCTTTCACCTTACCACTGACGCAATTCTATCTCCAGAAGAGTGTACCTCTTAGAGGTCTTTTTCACCCTAACAACACATGAAACAATATGGCTAAGAAGTATATTTTGAACTTTTATTATGTTAATTTCATTATACAAAATGGGTCATGGAGAGACTCAGGCATGCAACGATTTTAAAACTCCAAATTTTTTAAATTTTTCTCAAATCCATAAGAGAGTCGAGTCGTTACGCATAAGATCTTTAATTTTTCTTAAAGAATAAAACCTAACAACTATAAAGAATTACTGTTCGTTACATGAGCCATGTTACCACAATAATAATGAGAAGGACCGAATTGAAGGATCAGTGGTAACCACTCACGATATTTCTTAAACATATACAAACATTATAATCACCCAAAATAAATATTATTTAAAATCTCAAAACTGTTCGTGATTATAGAAGACCATCACATAAAATTAAGGACAACTGAAAAATATAAGTGTGCTATATAGTCCTTAGCGGTGCGATCATTAAGCGAGTTCTTCCGGATTTTGTTTTCGCACGACTTTGTTATATTGTGAGGGGGTCCGCTCACTCTACACCCTGGCCACTAAAGTCATCGCTTGAGGCTTCATATTTTTTGAGGTCTCATTTTTAAAAAATAACATACTTTCGGTTGCTAGATCTCTCAGCGTTGTAGGTAAATAACTATGAAAATATTATATTACTATGAGGAGGTGCGCATTGGAGATAGGCATACCTACGTTTCACCCCTAAGCGAAAGATCTGCGGAGAGTAGTCAGAGAATATAAATCTGAATTCGTAAGAAATAGTTTTGATGAAAATATGTGATAACGACATCAGACAAGTCCCTTGGAAGGAGATTTTTAAGAGTTGATGTACTTAATGTATGCTAGAGTAGATGCAAATTATTTTTTTTTTGCAATGGTTCTCTAGAGGAGATAAGAATTTTTGAACACAAAATGGGAAGCCAATAAGATAGATAATAGGGCTTTAAATCGTTCATTATTCTTAGTGGTAAATATACCTGTGGAGATCACCGGATTGATGCACCTCGGTATAAGAATTTAAAATTGAACTCTCCTCTTGGGTCTTTAAACACAATGACATACTATAGCTTAAACGTGATGTGTGCCGATGAACGGAGTCATTGTAATAACTATGTCCTTGTGACACTTAATCAGTGTGTTTACGAAGCACACACTAGTACTGACGACTGGAGTCAGACAAAAGATGAGGAGCTGAGATGCTAATATGGAAAATAGTCTGCAACCATCAACGATACAAAGACTTGATTTCTCCTCTCTGCTAAATATCACGAGTATTGTCCTAGTAGAAATAAAATGTTAACTAAAAGTCTCCGTCTGTAATGCTGCGCCGTGCGTTTGCTGCCCAAAGGTTCGATGAGTGGCATGCCACGCCGAACGTCGTTCGACGTTAGTCTCAGCTGCCAAAAGAAATTCTCTCTTAAGCAATAAAATTGATTAAATCTTGGCGCGATTGAATATCAACAAGTCGTCATTAGATGAGATTGAAAAGCTAGTATATTATCATTCAAAAATAAATTATAATTAAACAAATTGATTATATACACCTACACTACTTTAATTGACTTCCACACTGTAGGGATCACTAGACTGTATAGAGAGATAGGTTCTTAACTAAAAGTATTAGTTATGTGGATGGCGAATGACAAAATAGGGCGCTAACTTTCACAATATGAGGTCGAAATGAACAAAAATGGCTATATTGTGCTCGATATATACGACTATACATTTGCATCACTTGACCGTCGTTCGGACGCGCGCGCGTGTGTAGATTAGCGAGCATAGATTGTTCTCCAAAGTGTGTATTGCATATGAGGCTAATGCCACGTACCACTCATGGGTATACTCGTTTCGTTTACAGACCACTTATGAGCGAGTAGTAGCATAAAGAATATAATTGCATTATAATCTGTTTCAGTAGTGGAGCGCAATATACATAGGAGACATTGCACGACAGCTCCAGATGGTATAATTTGTGTTGTATACAGATACAGAGTTCCGAGACCAAGAGTAAGACGTGGCTGGAGAGAAAAAGAGGCTGAATGGAAAAGAGAAGCCATGCGCATATAGGCAGACCAAGAACCTCGGTTACTTGTTGCGTATAATCATGATTGTTAAACACAAACAATATATATATTGTTTTTATATATACCGAATTTCTCTCATTTATATAAAACACAAACCGACCAATATCATTTGTGTTTGTATAAAGTGGGAAGAAGTGGAGTAAGAGTGGCGAGTGAAATCTGGAGCACGCGATTAGACGAGGCAAGAACCAAAAATATATGTAATAATTTAGGCATAATTGTATTGGCATATTGTCCGAGCTCTGTTACTACACCCAAATACTAATATAATATAATTGACCTGGACTTTACAGGGTTACACATATAAATACCTTTAATATTTAAAAACAAATTAAGGAGGTTTATTTTAGTTAAACAAGTATAAGAAACCTATTTCATAACACGTTATCACTATAGGGGCGGAAGTTGATGGGAGCGAGTTACTTCTCAACAAAAGCGAAGCTGACGTGTATCTTGGTGCGTCGAGAGCATGAGTCCAGAATGTAATTAATATCCGCACGTCGGATATAGCACGTAAAATGCTGGCGCCAACACGCATAATTAAGATGACTACTTGCGTATTCACGACAATGGTCATCACAATTATTTCTTATACTTCCACGCACAATTCAAAGCTAATTTGCAGCTGCTCATCCTCACCAAATCCAACTATATTTTCCGGTTCGGGTCTCTCTCTGTCATTCTCCCTTTAAGTGTGTGATCAGTGACCTAAGTCCTTCAAATACCGATCGCAAGTACTCAGAGTATCGGAGACATCACTTCTCTCACCGCATAAACACAGACAAACCAAAAAGAAAATGATCGAAGTATCAGCCCCAGCGGTTTACAGAGGATTAAAGGGTTACTGGAGAAGAAGAGGTTATCGAAGTCTGAAGCGGAACACAGCTTAGGGTGAGCTTTATGCAACAAACGTCGCCCACAACGAAAGGAGAAGTATTCGGACTGGAAGAGGATATAGATAGCTATAAACGTCCCCAAACTTGGCGAATCCGGCTCCTTCGAGGAAAAAAAAAAAAATTCCCATAAAAAAATTTTTTTAAAACGACTTCTCACTGAAGACAGTGTTCTTAATTTGGGAACTGCGTGAGTGCTTATGTACACGCAAGATCGTGTGTCTGGACGTGCGCGTTGCGAATAACGCGGAGGAGATTCTCGGGGATGCAACGCGGCCCGACGCGTGACGGGGCGGAATCGGATTCTGAGATTGGATGCGGCGGGGTTAAAGGAATACGATGAGAAAAATGCATGGATGGAGATCTATAAGTCTAATTGATAATTGCTCAGGGAAATTAGGTACTCGTGCTGCTGCTAAAATGTGGACCTGAGATTATATGTAAACGCGCCTAATTAGATTATACTAATCATGAGTATTCCTTCTTCCTTTTGAGATGGGCTGTTACTTATTGGGC
>JAJJBR010002022.1:0-38804 GCA_022817965.1 Solanum lycopersicoides
AGTAGAGTGGTGAGATTTCGCTTTCCTAATGAAGAAGAGTTAGTCTGGGAGGGGTACAATTCGAGTCGTCCTAACCCTTGATTTCTAACCTTAGCCAATAAATGATGTCCAAGGGGTTATGTTGTGAGTGTTAATGATTTAGATCATGACATTCCTTCCATAGACTCAGTACCTGTAGTGAATGAGTTCTTAGATGTGTTTCCTGATGATTTACGTGGAGTCCCTCCCCTTCGAGAGATTGACTTTGGTATCGATTTAGAACCCGATACTAAACCAATTTCAATCCCTCCTTACAGAATGGCTCCAGCTGAGCTCAAAGAGTTGAAGTTGCAGTTAAAAGATCTCACTGACAAGGGTTTTATTCAGCCGAGCATATCCCCTTGGGGCGCTCCAGTGTTGTTTGTAAAGAAGAAAGATGGAACCCTTAGAATGTATCGATTATCGGCAGCTCAACAAAGTCACTATAAAGAATAAGTATCCACTCCCCAGAATAGATGATCTGTTTGATCAACTCCAAGGGTCTAGTTTCTTCTCTAAGATTGATCTTCGTTCAGGGTATCATCAACTTAGGGTTAGGGATGGAGATATCCCAAAGACAGCCTTTCGTACCCGCTATGGTCACTATGAGTTTTTAGTCATGTCATTTGGTCTCACGAATGCACCTGCTGCATTTATGGATCTCATGAACAGGGTCTTCCGTGAATACCTTGACTCTTTCGTCATAGTATTCATTGATGACATTCTCATCTACTCTAAGACCAAGGAAGAGCATGAACAATATTTGAGACTAACCTTGCAGGTACTTAGACCGCATCAGTTGTATGTCAAATTCAGCAAATGTGAATTCTGGCTGAGATCAGTGACCTTCCTGTGTCATGTTTTGTCCGATCAGGGCTTGGAGGTGGATCCCAGGAAGACTGAGGCTGTGAAGAACTGTCCAAAGCCTCTTACTCCTACTGACATCCGTAGCTTTTTGGGATTGGCTGGTTACTACCGCAGGTTTGTGGAGGGCTTTTCTTCCATTGCTGCCCCATTGACAGCTTTGACTAAGAAGAAAGCCAAGTTCGAATGGACGGAGACTTGTGAGAAGAGTTTCCAGGAGCTCAAGGACAAACTCACTTCAGCCCCGGTGCTTACTTTGCCTAAGTGTGGTGAGAATTACACTGTTTATTGTGATGCATCTAGGGTTGGTTTGGGTTGTGTTCTTATGCAGGTTGGTAAGGTGATAGCCTATGCATCTAGACAACTCAAGGTTCATGAGAAGAATTATCCCACTCATGACCTGGAGTTGGCAGCTGTGGTATTTGCACTGAAGCTATGGAGGCATTATCTGTATGGAGTGCCTGTAGATGTGTTCACAGACCATAAAAGTCTCCAGTACGTGTTCACACAAAGGGAGTTGAATCTATGTCAGCGGAGATGGTTGGAGCTGTTGAAGGATTATGACATGAATGTGCACTATCATCCAGGTAAGGCTAATGTTGTAGTTGATGCTTTGAGCACGATGAGCATGGGAAGTACAACTCACGTTGAGGATGAGAAGAAGGAGCTGTTAAAAGATGTACACATACTGGCCAGACTGGGTGTGCATTTGGTTGACTCCACTATTGGGGATGTTTCAGTTCATCCTAGTTCTGAATCATACTTGCTAGTTGAAGTCAAGCAGGGTCAGCATCTAGATGCCGTGTTGATGGAGCTGAAGGACTCAGTGCTGATGAAGATGAATGAGTCTTTCGCTTTGGGAGGTGATGGCATACTTAGGTATCAGGATAGGCTGTGTGTGCCAGATGTGGATGATTTGCGGACCAGGATTGTTGCAGAGGCCCATGGTTCCAGATATTCTATACATCCAGGTTCCACCAAGATGTATCATGATCTCAAGCAGATTTATTGGTGGGATGGCATGAAGAAGGACATTGCAGAATATGTGTCCAAGTGTCTTAATTGTCAGTAGGTTAAGGCAGAGCATCTTAAGCCTGGTGGTCTAACGCATATTATTGAGGTTCCGACTTAGAAATGGAAGGCCATTAATATGGACTTCGTGGTTGGGCTTCCGAGGACTAGGAGGCAGCATGACTCTACATTGATGAGATTGTGAGATGGCATGGGATTCCCTTGTCTATTATTTCAGACAGAGGATCTCAGTTTACTTATCATTTCTGGAGATCTTTCCAGAAGAGCTTGGGCACGCAAGTGAAGCTTAGCACTGCCTTTCACCATACAGACATTGGAGGATATGTTGAGAGCGTGTGTGATTAACTTCAGAGGTAACTGGGATGACCATCTGCCTTTGATAAAGTTCTCGTATAATAATAGCTATCACTCCAGCATTGGGATGGCACCGTTTGAGGCACTGTATGGCAGGAGGTGTAGATCTCCAGTTGGGTGGTTCGAGGTTGGAGAGTCATCCATTTTGGGGCCGGAGATCATTCATGAGGCCTTAGAGAAGGTCAGAATGATTAGGGACAGGTTGACTACTGCGTACAGTCGGCAAAAGTCATATGCTGATAACAGAAAGCGGCCCTTAGAGTTTGATGTTGGTGACCAGGTTTACTTGAAAATATCGCCTATGAAAGGGGTGATGAGATTTGGTAGGAAAGGGAAGCTGAGTCCAAGGTATGTTGGGCCATATGAGATCCTATAGCGTGTGGGTTAGGTGGCCTATGAGTTGGCATTGCCTGCAGAATTAGCTTCTGTTCATCCAGTCTTTCATGTATCTATGTTGAAGAAGTGCCTAGGTGATCCAGCATCAATCTTACCTGTGGAAGGTTTGGAAGTTGGTGAAGACTTGTCTTATGAGGAGGTACCGGTTGAGATCTTAGACAGACAGGTCAAGCTGCTGAGGAACAAGGAGATTGCCACAGTGAAGGTATTGTGGAGAAATCATCTTGTTGAGGGTGCTACGTGGGAAGCTGAGGCCGACATGAGGGCCCGCTACCCTCACCTGTTCAGCTCTTGAGGTTAGACTTTATACTCTTAAACCTATGTTTCCTTACCTCCCCGTATTTTGTTGCTATTGATTGACTGTGTATAGTGCTTTTATTATGATCTGACTGGCATTACAACGTGAAGAAGTAGTGTCATTCGGGGATGAATGTTCCTAAGGGGGGGATAATGTAACAACCCTAAAAATGAATAGGATCAAGGCTTAGGTTTTTCAAGAATGCTTGCGATTAGACCAAGGTCCACACGGATTGATACGCGTAGAACCAGACCTCAGAACCCTTACTACAACCAAGCAAACTAACTTGGGGAGTTAATTGAGCTTGGAAAGGTTGGAACCAACCATGTGAGGCTCACGAAAACGAAGATTTAATCGAAAGAGTCCTTACCGGACTTAAAAGAAGAAATTTCAAGTTTTGAGGGTCCAAGGGTAAAATGGTCTTTTCTAGGACAAGGGTAATATTGTAATTACCCTGAGGAATTAATTATTTAATTAATTAATTTAATTAAATAAAGCAATTCGGGTTGGGGCGACCCAAGTGACCCATCTTCGCAAATGGGAGTCACTCGGGTTCGAGCCCCACTAGAAGCAATGATTTAACTTGCTTTTATTTAATTGGATAAATTAATTTAATTAAATAATATATATTAGCTGATTTAGGAAAAAGAAAAGTCAGATTTTTATTTAAAGTTTGAAACAGTCCTAGTTGACTAAGTCCTTACCTAAGCCTAAACTACCTTGCACGTTTAACTCTCTCCTTCTCTCATGTCAACATTTTCCTTCTCTTTCACGTTTATTCTCTGCAAAACTAAGGTGAAGAACTGATAATACATCAAGAGTTCTTCACACTTGAAGAACTCACACGAAATTTAAGAAAAACAAAGTAACCAAAACGTTAAGGCAAAGAGAAGTGTTGTCGGGTGGTGTGGACGTTGAGGAAGCTTGGACTGATTTGTGGAGAGGATTTTGGACAGCAATTTCGTGGTTGAACAAGGAAATTAAGGTATGGGTCTTCTTACTCTTGGTCCCTTTCCCAAGAGACCCTTAGGACTCAGACGATTTTAATCCGAAACTAAGTTGTTCCCCGTTGCATGTCCCTGTCATTAGCTCCCATTAAATCATAGGTTGGTATGTTTGCTGGTAGAGATTAGGTATTGCTATATGTTTTCGTGATGAATATGTTAATGAACATGTATTTGGAATCATATGAATGACAAGCTTTGTTTGCCGAAAATATGTGTATGTGTGTGCAATGTTGGTTGTGACCTATAACTCTCGGGTTAAGGTCCTAAAATGTAATGTTATGTTTGTTATTCTATGTACACAAACTTATGTAAATGATGATATTCATTTAAGTGTAATGTGGCTGAATTTAATGATAAACTCTTGTCCAAATATATCCATGAAAATGCACCTAAAGGACTCACTAAAAAAACTTCTCCAAATGCATGAACATTTAACGTTAAAGAGTGGAGAAAATAGGCTGGAAAAAGGTAATCAAAATTTCCAGCTTGTTGATGTTGGTTTCGGGCAGATTCTGGAAATTTTGGAAGAGTTTTAAAAGGGATTAAAGTAGGTGAGGTCAAGGGGAATCGAACCCAAGACCTCACATGACCAAGAGGCTGAATTTATTTTTAAAAAATGTAATGGAGCTAAGGGGATTCGAACCCCTTAGCTGCTGCCCACGCAATGAAATAATAAGGGAAATGGGGCTGGGGGGAATCGAACACACGACTCTTGGGAAGAAAGGAAGAGGAAGAATAAAGAAAATAAAAAGATGTGAGGCGTGGGAATCGAACCCACGACCTCAATGCTGGAAATAGAGGGGGCGAAAATGAGTATTAAAACAAGTGAGGCTGTGGGGGTTCGATCCCACGACCTCACTGTCAATGCCCTCAACTTAGCGAAATTTTTTTAAAAAAATATATGTATGGGGCTGTGGGGGTTCGAACCCACGACCTCACAGCCCCTAGCAAAATTTAATTAAAGGTAAGGAGGCTGTGGGGGTTCGAACCCACAACCTCCCTACTTAGGCGAATTAAAGAACAAAATAAAAGAGGCTGTGGGGGTTTGATCCCACAACCTCTTGGATTAGGCGAAATTGGACAATAAAATGTTAATGAAAAATAAGAAGGGGTTGTGGGGGTTCGAACCCACAACCCATCGGCCAATTTAAGAGAATAGTTAAGTAGAAAATTAATAATTCGATGTCAATGTTGGGATTTAATCTAAAGTTCTAATGTCATGAATATTAAAAATAAAATCAACAAAAAAATGTAAATGATATCCAAGTGATTCAAACTTGGGTTCCCTTGCCCAAACTTCCGTTTGATACATAAGTCATACGTGAACAAATTATCCAAGATTAATGCCACCTACTTAGATCGAAATCAAGGTCTTGGCATATATACAAGATACATAAGTCTTGTACTACATAATCATAGGAATGTATGAGTCACATAATGAATTACGAATGAAGCCTCATGGCTTGTATGTATAGACACATAAGTCTAACATACGTTCAAAGTAAGTGAATCTAAGAAGTATGTAAAGAAATGATGAACCCTAGAAGGGTTAAGTATGAGTGTAAGATACACTAAATGGCCAAGTGCATTGGCATATGATGACGTATGAAATGAATGAAATGAAACTTTATACTGAGCACCAATAGGCTAGCTATGAGCAGTGATGCCTTCTTTCGGGAAGGACGGAGGTTCACGTAACTCTCATGAGATGAGACTGTCCGGCTTGCCGGGTATGGATCTCCTTATATCTCCTAGTCTTTGAACCTATACTGCCAATATAGGGATCTGGCGGGGTTAAATTCCCATGTACGCTATCATGTTATTGGATCATTTTGGCTGGTGATTCCACCTCTTTTAGATGTGGGGGAGACACTGGATTTCATGATGCTCATATGATCTATGTCGATTAAAGTTAAAGTTCCCAATGAATGAATGAGGCCAGCCTCAAATAATGCATATAATGAAAGGAATGACACCAAAGGTGTTAGGATAGGATAATCAAAGGTGAGTTAGATTCAAGTAATGACATTAGGTTATTTTTGGTCATTGCACAACGAACCTAATGAAAGTCTTAAACTACATCCTAGGTATAGCTGGTGGTTACACTGGCCTATGAATGAAATGAAATGAAGTATGTATGAATGAATGAAGAAGACTCTGTGTTTGCTAATGAAGACTCCCTAGTTGAGGTCCCATATGTTGAGCCATCATTTGTGGGATATCGTTGTCAGGACCCGAAAGCACCCCTTAGAAGTTAGGGAAAACCTTCGAATCATGACCTGGCGTACTTGACCCCTTTGGGGTCTCGTACAAGCCCTCTAACTAGCATTCATAACATAAAGCATGAAAAGTAGTGCGGAATTTAAAACTTTTCACGATAATAATAATAGAAGGAGTCTTTTCATAAATACTAAGAAATCTTATCGTCACAAGCCAACTTAAAGACACAACTTGGAATCTTAAGGACACGGACCTTTACGATAAAAGTAAATACATTTTTAAGTATTAATAAAGAAACTAAGAAACATAAAACTATTTCCTCGAATATATGAGGACATACCAAATTCTTGAGAGATAAAGTTCCCAAGCTTCGACTCTGATCCTCCCAAAAGGGCTTCCAACCTATACTCATAAGGTATAAAAAGTATGGGGTTAGTACAACAATGTACTAAGTATGGCATATGCAAAAACATGCAAAAAGGGACATTTTAGTAAAGATAGCTTTTTATGCAATTCAAATATAACCTTCATGAATCTAGAA
Organism: Solanum lycopersicoides; assembly: GCA_022817965.1. Lineage (NCBI taxonomy): Eukaryota > Viridiplantae > Streptophyta > Magnoliopsida > Solanales > Solanaceae > Solanum > Solanum lycopersicoides. The sequence continues at coordinate 6,731 of JAJJBR010002022.1, forward strand.
GCAAACCCACATAAGAATCAACAATTAACACTTTATGGCTATCTTACCAAACTTAAAGTAAACAAAAGGAACATTTCAATTAACTTTGCTAAACTTGCAATAAAATTGAATAAAGCATCATAGTGAACATTTTGAATTCTTACAATGAAGACCTTACAGTGAATGGCACGGTCCAAGTCATATGAACCCTTTTCCTTTGAAGTTGCCCTAACCCAAGGTTATCCTAAGACTCCCTAAGGTGAGCCAAGAAGGGACTCTCATTACACCTCCCTTCAAAGCACACAAAGCGACCCTTAAAACTACCAAATCTTAGTCTTACTTCGTTAGAAATCAAATCCACGCCCTTGGCTAACATATGCAAAACACTCATGGAAATATAGGTCATACCAAGTGCAATGTGAGAGTAGCATCCCATACTACCACTCCCACTTAGTACTCCTAATGGATTCCATTTACTCAAGTACTCCACAATAATCCTCCATAACACTACACCATAGTACTCATTCACACGGATTTCATGAAGGTACTCTTCTCCCATAGTAGGTATAGGTCACACCAAGTGCAATGTGAGAATAGCATCCCATACTACTACTCCCACTCAATGCTCCTACTCGGTAACTAATGTGGATTGAGCACTTCACGACATACATACACAATTTCAACAATACACAAGATAATTAGTTTCAAATCAATTCTTTTGTGGGAGTTAGCTTAACCGACAAAGACCATGAGAGCTAGACATGGAATCCCGATATTAACCCCTATCGGATGAGGGATCCTTACTTGCCTAGTGTAAGGTCATGCTTCTTAGCGTTTACATGGCTTTTCCAATAGCTACACCTATGCGGGCACATAGTTAAGGGATAAGGAGATTGTTACTAAGTAACTCACTCTCTACTAACGAGGAGTACTCATCTCAAGAGGTACTTTGGATTACAACATCTCAACTAACGAAGTGCAATCCACCTCCCCTTCATATCCTCTCGGTGCTAGGCATGACTCCACACGGATTTCTCAACATAATAGTCTATCTTAGAAAGCTCCCTAGGAAATGGAGAGGTTGTTACTAGACACTACATCTCAACTCACGAAGTGTGTCCACCTCAAGATTCCCCTTTTTGCTCAACTTGACATAATACAAATCTTAAAAGAGTGTGTGTGTACATGTGCACACCTTGCATATAAGCATCATTTCATTATCATCAAGTTCTACTCATACTTTAACCTTGATTCATCAAGCTACACACTCTACATACTTCTCATAATCATATACTTCATTTAGACATAAACTAGGTCAAACATGCAATTCAAGCTACATCAAACACAACACAAGACCCATTTCCAATATATCTTCATTTCACATATTAGACCTTCAAGATCACATACTCAAACCATACTAAGTACATCAAGTTCATCAATTAGCACAGCCACCCATAAGGTGGACCATACCACTCAAATTGCAATTCATAATAAGAATTATAGAATGAGAGCAACTCATCAACAAATCAAACCATCATTACCCATAAGCAATTTATCAATATTTCACCATATTAAGGCCTTTAGGGCAGTAGCTACACCAACACGACAAATACAAGAAGACCCAAGTTCATACCCTACTCAAATCATGCTCACATAACCCATTTTCAAGTCAAAAATTGAAGTATGCATAAACAAGAGTTTCATGGAGTTTTAACATCAAAATCATCTATTCAAACCAAGATAAATACATTTAAACCATTAGAACTTAGTTACAAGAAGACCCATAATAGAAATCAAAGTTTAGAAGAAGTTGAGTTTAAAACCCCTTTTTGAAAACCATTTTGGAAGTTGGCTTATTGAATGGAAAGGTATTCAAGAATGGATACCATACCTTTAGAAGAAAGAAACCCACGAATTTGATGAAGGAACAAGCCCAAAGCAGCCCTCCTTTCCCTCCTTGAGCATTGGCTTCAATGGTGACTTTGAGAGAGTTTTCTTTTTAGAGAGAGAGTTTGAATGTTGAAGTGAGGGGGTCTTGTCTAGGTCTAGGGTTTAAAACTAAATTAATATAACCTAAAAATACCAAAATTATACACCTAGGGTCTTATAAGACTTGGGGTGTATTTACATAAAACACCCCAAGTTGGCAGCCTTAAGTCGTGCACTGGCAGGCCTCGTCGACGAGACCTCCTCGACGGACCGTCACGTTCACCACGGACCGTCATGGGGTCCCGTCGAGGAACACTTGGCTCCAACTGGAGCCTGTCCAAGTTTCCACTCTCTGTCACTCGCGACGCCCTGGATCGACGGACCGTCCTGAGTGCAACGGACCGTCGCCATGGTCGTCGTGAGCCACTGATGGGCAGACTTTGCCCAAGTCTTGGGCCCTTCATCTAGAGCCCCTTGTGGGTCCTAGGTGGGGTCGTGCCCGGACGTCAAACCCCTAAACTAAGTCGTCTAGGTCTAAGGAACATCCGACGCATGTTTCAAGTAAAACGAACACATAAAACTCATCCAAACTCGCCAAGACATACAAGTACATTCTAAGGCATACCATCCGAACGTCATGGACGTTTTTGGTCGATTGAACTCCAAACTTAACCAAACTTTGCACACTGCCTAAGGACACCAAACTAACTCCGTTTAACTTAAAATTAACTCAAGAAACAACCATGAGGCTCTAGTTCACCTTAGTTCATTTTGGGGCGTTATATTCTCCCCCACTTGGAATAACATTCGTCCTCGAATGACACTTAAATTTTAAGAACAACAAGGACTCACTTAGCATCATATAATACTTAGATCATGATCAAAACACTAACAATCAAAGCATCCACTAGCAAGGAACATCATTTTACACTTTCAACACTTAGCAACATAGGCAACTTTCACCAATTTTCACAAAGTCAAAAATTCAACCTCAATCTTCTTTTATGGAGGAACTACCTTCTCCAACGTTAAAAATGCTCATAAACAATGCCTTTACACACATTGAAACTAAAATTCAAGACAAAACAATTTTCTTCAAAATGCCAAAATTTTTTACAGTGAAGTTGACTGCCATCTTACCAAATTTTTGAAAAATTCATTCTCTAAGCAATTCATCAAGACGACATGATCATAGGAACTATAAAACCATATATACTCATTTCATAACACAAAAGCAACAATAACCAAGAGTTGAGACTTACCAAAACCATCAATCCGGATTAATTATCCTTTCTAGCCCCCATCCCATAGGAAGGGTTCTTCTTGGGAGCATTAGGATCTAGGGAAGCTTGATTGACATCTCTCCCCCTTGATTTAAGGTTTGGGCAGTCCCTCATCTTGTGGCCTCTATTACCACATGCAAAACAACCATCCGTTCCGGCAAGACACTTACCCCCATGTTGCTTGCCACAAGTAGGGCACCTAGCCCTTTCATAGGAATGACCACCACCTTGAGAAGATTGATTTGGAGCCCTATCCTTGTTTCCCATAGAAGAATCTTGGGGATAAAACCTCTTCTTAGGCCTTTGGTGACTAGAATCATCCGACCTAGGTCTCTTACCCTCTTGCCTTATCTCCCTAATTTTGGACTCCTCAATTTGTTGCGCATAAACCATGAGCCTAGAGATATCCATGTCATTAAGAAGCATAGCCGTACGACACTCTTTTTCCACCAAGCTAGACACGCCCATCACAAACTTGTTCATCCTAGCCCTAGGGTTGGCTACCATGTTTGGGGCATACTTAGAGAGTTGGGTGAATTTGAGAGAGTACTCTTGCACACTCATTCCCCCTTGACGGAGGTTCATGAATTCAACCATCTTCTTCTCCCTCCACTCTAAAGGAAAGAATCTATCTAGGAAAGCCTCTTTGAATTCCTCCCAATCAACCGGTCCTCTTTCTAAGGGTCTCTCACCCCTCCATTGCTCATACCACACTTGAGCAACATCCTTAAGTTGGTAAGCGGCCAATTCCGCTTTCTCCCTAGGGGTCACACCCATAGCATCTACCACCTTGAAAACCTCATCTATGAAGCCTTGTGGATCTTCATCCACCTTAGTGCCATGAAAAGTAGGAGGGTTCATCCTCATAAAATCCCGAATCCTAGAAGCGGGAGTACTAGCATTTGGTTGGGGCCTATCTCCTAGGTTAGCTTGGCCCACAAAGTGATTGTTGACAACTTGAGCTTGAGCCGTCATGAGTTGGGTCAAGTTCATTAGGGCAGCCCTCAACTCCGCATTAGTCATATCACCCTCAACAAAAGGAGCTTGAGGCATAGGAGGCACTTGAGGTCCTTGAGGTTCCGGAGGCACTTGAGGTTCTTGAAGAGGAACCTCCTCATTTTCCTCCCCTAAGCCAACAATAGGAACTTGGTCAACATGGGGAAGGACTCTCTCATTTGGTACACCTCCCTCCTCCCTTCTAGCGGTCGATCTCCTCGTATTCATGTCCTAAAAACACAAAAGAAGAGGTTGAGAATAGACACCTTATATACTCAACTCTAAGGCACGATACTAGAATAGAGAAGAAAGTGAAACTTCTAGCATCCTATAGCCTCTTGTCCATGGATGTGTCGCGACTCACACCAATGACCAAGATACTACTAGATGTGGCTTGTGAGACTTTCAGACCTTAAACTATTTCCCAAAACCTTATGCTCTGATACCAAGTCTTGTCACGACCCGAAAGCACCCCCTAGAAGTTAGGGAAAACCTTCGAATCATGACCGGGCGTACTTGACCCCTTTGGGGTCTCGTACAAGCCCTCTAACTAGCATTCATAACATAAAGCATGAAAAGTAGTGCGGAATTAAAACTTTTCACGATAATAATAATAAAAGGAGTCTTTTCATAAATACTAAGAAATCTTATCGTCACAAGCCAACTTAAAGACACAACTTGGAATCTTAGGGACACGGCCCTTTACGATAAAAGTAAATACATTTTTAAGTATTAATAAAGAAACTAAGAAACATAAAACTATGTCCTCGAATATATGAGGACATACCAAATTCTTGAGAGATAAAGTTCCCAAGCTTCGACTCCGATCCTCCCAAAAGGGCTTCCAACCTATACTCATAAGGTATAAAAAGTATGGGGTTAGTACAACAATGTACTAAGTATGGCATATGCAAAAACATGCAAAAAGGGACATTTTAGTAAAGATAGCTTTTTATGCAATTCAAATATAACCTTCATGAATGTAGAAGCAAACCCACATAAGAATCAACAATTAACACTTTATGGCTATCTTACCAAACTTAAAGTAAACAAAAGGAACATTTCAATTAACTTTGCTAAACTTGCAATAAAATTGAATAAAGCATCATAGTGAACATTTTGAATTCTTACAATGAAGACCTTACAGTGAATGGCACGGTCCAAGTCATATGAACCCTTTTCCTTTGAAGTTGCCCTAACCCAAGGTTATCCTAAGACTCCCTAAGGTGAGCCAAGAAGGGACTCTCATTACACCTCCCTTCAAAGCACACAAAAGCGACCCTTAAAACTACCAAATCTTAGGCTTACTTCGTTAGAAATCAAATCCACGCCCTTGGCTAACATATGCAAAACACTCATGGAAATATAGGTCATACCAAGTGCAATGTGAGAGTAGCATCCCATACTACCACTCACACTTAGTACTCCTAATGGATTTCATTTACTCAAGTACTCCACAATAATCCTCCATAACACTACACCATAGTACTCATTCACACGGATTTCATGAAGGTACTCTTCTCCCATAGTAGGTATAGGTCACACCAAGTGCAATGTGAGAATAGCATCCCATACTACTACTCCCACTCAATGCTCCTACTCGGTAACTAATGTGGATTGAGCACTTCACGACATACATACACAATTTCAACAATACACAAGATAATTAGTTTCAAATCAATTCTTTTGTGGGAGTTAGCTTAACCGACAAAGACCATGAGAGCTAGACATGGAATCCCGATATTAACCCCTATCGGATGAGGGATCCTTACTTGCCTAGTGTAAGGTCATGCTTCTTAGCGTTTACATGGCTTTTCCAATAGCTACACCTATGCGGGCACATAGTTAAGGGATAAGGAGATTGTTACTAAGTAACTCACTCTCTACTAACGAGGAGTACTCATCTCAAGAGGTACTTTGGATTACAACATCTCAACTAACGAAGTGCAATCCACCTCCCCTTCATATCCTCTCGGTGCTAGGCATAACTCCACACGGATTTCTCAACATAATAGTCTATCTTAGAAAGCTCCCTAGGAAATGGAGAGGTTGTTACTAGACACTACATCTCAACTCACGAAGTGTGTCCACCTCAAGATTCCCCTTTTTGCTCAACTTGACATAATACAAATCTTAAAAGAGTGTGTGTGTACATGTGCACACCTTGCATATAAGCATCATTTCATTATCATCAAGTTCTACTCATACTTTAACCTTGATTCATCAAGCTACACACTCTACATACTTCTCATAATCATATACTTCATTTAGACATAAACTAGGTCAAACATGCAATTCAAGCTACATCAAACACAACACAAGACCCATTTCCAATATATCTTCATTTCACATATTAGACCTTCAAGATCACATACTCAAACATACTAAGTAACATCAAGTTCATCAATTAGCACCGCCACCCATAAGGTGGACCATACCACTCAAATAGCAATTCATAATAAGAATTATACAATGAGAGCAACTCATCAACAAATCAAACCATCATTACCCATAAGCAATTTATCAATATTTCACCATATTAAGGCCCTTAGGGCAGTAGCTACACCAACAACAAATACAAGAAGACCCAAGTTCATACCCTACTCAAATCATGCTCACATAACCCATTTTCAAGTCAAAAATTGAAGTATGCATAAACAAGAGTTTCATGGAGTTTTAACATCAAAATCATCTATTCAAACCAAGATAAATACATTTAAACCATTAGAACTTAGTTACAAGAAGACCCATAATAGAAATCAAAGTTTAGAAGAAGTTGAGTTTAAAACCCCTTTTTGAAAACCATTTTGGAAGTTGGCTTCTTGAATGGAAAGGTATTCAAGAATGGATACCATACCTTTAGAGAAAGAAACCCACGAATTTGATGAAGGAACAAGCCCAAAGCAGCCCTCCTTTCCCTCCTTGAGCTTGGCTTCAATGGTGACTTTGAGAGAGTTTTCTTTTAGAGAGAGAGTTTGAATGTTGAAGTGAGGGGGTCTTGTCTAGGTCTAGGGTTTAAAACTAAATTAATATAACCTAAAAATACCAAAATTATACACCTAGGGTCTTATAAGACTTGGGGTGTATTTACATAAAACACCCCAAGTTGGCAGCCTTAAGTCGTGCACTGGCAGGCCTCGTCGACGAGACCTCCTCGACGGACCGTCACGTTCACCACGGACCGTCATGGGGTCCTGTCGAGGAACACTTGGCTCCAACTGGAGCCTGTCCAAGTTTCCACTCTCTGTCACTCGCGACGCCCTGTATCGACGGACCGTCGCCATGGTCGTCGTGAGTCACTGATGGGCAGACTTTGCCCAAGTCTTGGGCACTTCATCTAGAGCCCCTTGTGGGTCCTAGGTGGGGTCGTGCCCGGACGTCAAACCCCTAAACTAAGTCGTCTGGGTCTAAGGAACATCCAACGCATGTTTCAAGTAAAACGAATACATAAAACTCATCCAAACTGGCCAAGACATACAAGTACATTCTAAGGCATACCATCCGAACGTCATGGACGTTTTTGGTCGATTGAACTCCAAACTTAACCAAACTTTGCACACTGCCTAAGGACACCAAACTAACTCCGTTTAACTTAAAATTAACTCAAGAAACAATCATGAGGCTCTAGTTCACCTTAGTTCATTTTGGGGTGTTATAGTCTTGATGTCAAGTCCATGATTCCAAGGTCTCATGGCATATGAATGAATGATATGAAAGAAGTTATGTGCTACATGCAAAATGTACTGTATGCTATATGATATGTGCTATGTGTAAATGTTATATGATGTGTGCAAATGTGAAAAGTATGAAGATGTATGTTATTCTCATGGCATAACTTTCCTATTCCAAATCTGGAAAGCTCACTGACTTTCCTAATCCAAATATGGAAAGATCATTTACTTTCCAAATCCAAATTTGGAAACTTTCCTAATCTCAATTTGGCAAGTCCACTGACTTGACTTTCCAAAAATCATGTTGTTAGGGAAGAGCTATTCTTTCTCATGCATGTCCTTGGTGTGTGCTTGCATATACCCATACTTAGTACAAGTGTTTACTAACCCTATACAAACTCTACTATTTTAGGTGCAGGCACAGGTGGACGATAGAGCTACAAGATCATTGCTGCAGTTATCCATACGTCCAGCATTCATCCGGTTTTGGTAGGTCCTCATGTTTTCGAGGATGCTATTGTTTTATGTTCTAGCTTAGTTTTAGAGTTGAGCTAGTGGAGCATGTTACACTAGCGTTTCTTTCCTATTTTATTCAGACTATGTATTGGTGCCATTTTGGCAATTATACAATTAAGATTTATTGAACTATTTCTTTCAGCTACTTACCTCTTAATGTTAGATGGCTGATTGTGAACAATTACGTATTAATGAGAATGTTTTTATAAGTATGTTAGAAAACAAAAAGTTTCAAATTTTCTGCCAAAATTAACCTATGTAAAGTAAGAATGACGTAAGTAGGCTTGTCTGCAACCTCTGAGAGATTAACGATGCCGGTCTCGTCTGGGGTCTAGATTCCGGTCCTGACAAAGTTGGTATCAGAGCACTAGGTTAAATTACGAAAATAATAAGTTCACATCAACCACATTGAGTAGTTTCTAAGTCATGGTAATGAAGTGCACCACTATCCTGAATTAGAGACTGCATGATGCGTAGGAAAATTTCCCTTTTTTTGATCTTATCGTGCTTTTCTGAATGCCTGAATTCTTGGTGTTATGAGCGTGTCTAACATCAATCCTTTTTTTTTCCAGAGAATGAACACTAGGAGAGGAAATGGTTAGAGGAGAGGAGGAGCAGCTGCTAGGGGTAATTAGGATCTACCCCAGGCTCCAGCTGAAGTAGTGGCCATACCAGTTAACCCAGCTGGGTTGACTGATGCTGAGGTGAGGGCATCTCTGGCCCAAATGGCACAGGGCATTACTATGCAGGCCCAGGCTATGACTGCCCAGGTCTACCGACATGATGTTCATAGGGAGAACCCACCGGTTCGTAGCATGGCTGACAGACTGAGAGATTTCACGAGGATGAATCCTCCTATTTTAACCGAGTCTAGGACATCAGAAGATCCCCAGGAGTTTGTGGATGAGATTCATAAGATCCTGGTGGCTATGGGGGCCACTGAGTTTGAGAAGGCTGAGTTGGCTTCCTATCAGCTCAAGGATGTTGCACAGACTTGGTGCAAGATGTGGCAAGACAGCCGTGTCTTAGGTGGAGTGCCAGTCACATGGGAGCTGTTCAACACAACATTTCTGGAGAGATTCTTTCCCAGGGAGATGAGGAAGGCCAAGGTTGAGGAATTCATCAACCTCAAACAAGGCTCTATGACAGTCAGGGAGTATTCCCTGAAGTTTGTTAAGCTGTCAAGGTATGTTGTTTCCCCTAGTATTTAATAGCAAGAATAAGGATAATACTGAACTTTGTTGAAATCACCCAGGTATGCTACTTCCCTGGTTTCTAACAGCAGGGATGAGATGAGCAGGTTCCTCACAGGAATCAATGGAGACCTGGAGGAGGAGTGTCGATCTGCTATGCTCCATGATAATATGGATCTTTCCAGGTTGATGGTGCATGTCCAGCAGGTAGAGGACAGCCGCAGAAAGAGAGGTATTCGTGATGCTAGGAGGCCTAGGCCTCAAGATCAGGCAGGACCCAGTCATGGAGGCCACAGGAACAACTTTGGCGTCCGTGAGCAGCCAAGGTTCAAAAAGGGGCAACAGAGTTCTGGGAATTCTAATCCTCAGAGGAGTGCTACACCTAAAGGAGGCAGACCTGAGCCCAAGAAGGGCAATGGAGGTGAGAGGCAGCGTCCTAAGAAGAATTGTGCTAAGTGTGGCCGAGCTCACAGTGGAGAGTGCAGACAGGGCACTAATGCCTGTTTCGGTTGTGGTAAGAGTGGACACATGGTCAGAGACTGTCCACAGAACAGAGGTCAGGCTGGAGGTAATACTCAGCCTAGGCCAAATCCACAGGTGCAGCAGCAGCCGAGCCTCCTAAGAGGAACAGGTTCTATGCCTTGAAAGGCAGAGAGGAGCAGGAGAAGTCCGCTGATGTGGTCACAGGTATGCTGCAAGTGTTCTCAACTTCTGTTTATGCTTTACTTGATCCAGGGTCTACACTTTCCTTTGTAACTCCTCTGCTTGCTCTTACTTTTGAGATATTGCCTGAAGTTCTACATGATCCTATAGTGGTTAGTACACCTTTAGGAGAGAATGTAAGAACTGATAGAGTATACAAGGATTGCCCAATAGTTGTGAGTGGTAAAACTATGTGTGCAAACCTGGTTGAATTACCCATGCATGATTTTGATGTTACTCTTGGCATGGATTGGCTTCACAGTTGTTATGCTTGCTTGGACTATCGTAGTAGAGTGGTGAGATTTCGCTTTCCTAATGAAGAAGAGTTAGTCTGGGAGGGGTACAATTCGAGTCGTCCTAACCCCTTGATTTCTAACCTTAAGGCCAATAAAATGATGTCCAAGGGGTTATTGTGTCATCTTGTGAGTGTTAATGATTTAGATCATGACATTCCTTCCATAGACTCAGTACCTGTAGTGAATGAGTTTTAGATGTGTTTCTGATGATTTACCTGGAGTCCCTCCCCTTCGAGAGATTGAATTTGGTATCGATTTAGAAACCGATACTAAACCAATTTCAATCCCTCCTTACAGAATGGCTCCAGCTGAGCTCAAAGAATTGAAGCTGCAGTTAAAAGATCTCACTGACAAGGGTTTCATTCAGCCGAGCATATCCCCTTGGGGCGCTCACGTGTTGTTTGTAAAGAAGAAAGATGGAACCCTTAGAATGTATTGATTATCGGAAGCTCAACAAAGTCACTGTAAAGAATAAGTATCCACTCCCCAGAATAGATGATCTGTTTGATCAGCTCCAAGGGTCTAGTTTCTTCTCTAAGATTGATCTTCGTTCAGGGTATCATCAGCTTAGGGTTAGGGATGGAGATATCCCAAAGACAGCCTTTCGTACCCGCTATGGTCACTATGAGCTTGTAGTCATGTCATTTGGTCTCACGAATGCACCTGCTGCATTTATGGATCTCATGAACAGGGTCTTCCGTGAATACCTTGACTCTTTCGTCATAGTATTCATTGATGACATTCTCATCTACTCTAAGACCAAGGAAGAGCATGAACAACATTTGAGACTAACCTTGCAGGTACTTAGACAGCATCAGTTGTATGCCAAATTCAGCAAATGTGAATTCTGGCTGAGATCAGTGACCTTCCTGGGTCATGTTGTGTCCGATCAGGGCGTGGAGGTGGATCCCAGGAAGACTGAGGCTGTGAAGAACTGGCCAAAGCCTCTTACTCCTACTGACATCCGTAGCTTTTTGGGATTGGCTGGTTACTACCGCAGGTTTGTGGAGGGCTTTTCTTCCATTGCTGCCCCATTGACAGCTTTGACTAAGAAGAAAGCCAAGTTTGAATGGACGGAGACTTGTGAGAAGAGTTTCCAGGAGCTCAAGGACAGACTCACTTCAGCCCCGGTGCTTACTTTGCCTAAGTGTGGTGAGAATTACACTGTTTATTGTGATGCATCTAGGGTTGGTTTGGGTTGTGTTCTTATGCAGGTTGGTAAGGTGATAGCCTATGCATCTAGACAACTCAAGGTTCATGAGAAGAATTATCCCACTCATGACCTGGAGTTGGCAGCTGTGGTATTTGCACTGAAGCTGTGGAGGCATTATCTGTATGGAGTGCATGTAGATGTGTTCACAGACCATAAAGTCTCCAGTACGTGTTCACACAAGGGAGTTGAATCTACGTCAGCGAGATGGTTGGAGCTGTTGAAGGATTATGACATGAATGTGCACTATCATCCAGGTAAGGCTAATGTTGTAGCTGATGCTTTGAGCAGGATGAGCATGGGAAGTACAACTCACGTTGAGGATGAGAAGAAGGAGCTGGTAAAAGATGTACACAGACTGGCCAGACTGGGTGTGCGTTTGGTTGACTCCACTAGTGGGGATGTTTCAGGTCATCCTAGTTCTGAATCATCCTTGGTAGTTGAAGTCAAGCAGGGTCAGCATCTAGATCCCGTGTTGATGGAGCTGAAGGACTCAGTGCTGATGAAGATGAATGAGTCTTTCGCTTTGGGAGGTGATGGCATACTTAGGTATCAAGATAGGCTGTGTGTGCCAGATGTGGATGATTTGCGGACCAGGATTGTTGCAGAGGCCCATGGTTCCAGATATTCTATACATCCAGGTTCCACCAAGATGTATCATGATCTCAAGCAGATTTATTGGTGGGATGGCATGAAGAAGGACATTGCAGAATATGTGGCCAAGTGTCCTAATTGTCAGCAGGTTAAGGCAGAGCATCTTAAGCCTGGTGGTCTAACGCAGATTATTGAGGTTCCGACTTGGAAATGGGAGGCCATTAATATGGACTTCGTGGTTGGGCTTCCGAGGACTAGGAGGCAGCATGACTCTATATGGGTTATTGTGGACAGATTGACTAAGTCTGCCCACTTTATCCCTGTGAAGTCTACTTACAGAGCCGAGGATTATGCGAGACTCTACATTGATGAGATTGTGAGATGGCATGGGATTCCCTTGTCTATTATTTCAGACAGAGGAGCTCAGTTTACTTCTCATTTCTGGAGATCTTTCCAGAAGAGCTTGGGCACGCATGTGAAGCTTAGCACTGCCTTTCACCCTCAGACAGATGGGCAGGCGGAGCGCACCATACAGACATTGGAGGATATGTTGAGAGCGTGTGTGATTGACTTCAGAGGTAACTGGGATGACCATCTGCCTTTGATAGAGTTTATAATAATATCTATCACTCCAGCATTGGGATGGCACCGTTTGAGGCACTGTATGGCAGGAGGTGTAGATCTCCAGTTGGGTGGTTCGAGGTTGGAGAGTCATCCATTTTGGGGCCTGAGATCATTCATGAGGCCTTAGAGAAGGTCAGAATGATTAGGGACAGGTTGACTACTGCGTACAGTCGGCAGAAGTCATATGCTGATAACAGAAAGCGGCCCTTAGAGTTTGATGTTGGTGACCAGGTTTACTTGAAAATATCGCCTATGAAAGGGGTGATGAGATTTGGTAGGAAAGGGAAGCTGAGTCCAAGGTATGTTGGGCCATATGAGATCCTACAGCGTGTGGGTGAGGTGGCCTATGAGTTGGCATTGCCTGCAGAATTAGCTTTTGTTCATCCAGTCTTTCATGTATCTATGTTGAAGAAGTGCCTAGGTGATCCAGCATCAATCTTACCTGTGGAAGGTTTGGGGGTTGGTGAAGACTTGTCTTATGAGGAGGTACCGGTTGAATCTTAGACAGACAGGTCAAGCGGCTGAGGAACAAGGAGATTGCCACAGTGAAGGTATTGTGGAGAAATCATCTTGTTGAGGGTGCTACGTGGGAAGCTGAGGCCGACATGAGGGCCCGCTACCCTCACCTGTTCATCTCTTGAGGTTAGACTTTATACTCTTAAACCTATGTTTCCTTACCTCCCCGTATTTTGTTGCTATTGATTGACTGTGTATAGTGCTTTTATTATGATCTGACTGGCATTACAACGTGAACTAGTAGTGTCATTCGGGGATGAATGTTCCTAAGGGGGGATAATGTAACAACCCTAAAAATGAATAGGATCAAGGCTTAGGTTTTTCAAGAATGCTTGTGATTAGACCAAGGTCCACACGGATTGATACGCGTAGAACCAGACCTCAGAACCCTTACTACAACCAAGCCAACTAACTTGGGGAGTTAATTGAGCTTGGAAAGGTTGGAACCAACCATGTGAGTCTGAGGAAAATGAAGATTTAATCGAAGGAGTCCTTACCGGACTTAAAAGAAGAAACTTCAAGTTTTGAGGGTCCAAGGGTAAAATGGTCTTTTCTAGGCCAAGAGTAATATTGTAATTACCCTGAGGAATTAATTATTTAATTAATTAATTTAATTAAATAAAGAAATTCAGGTTGGGGCGATCCAAGTGACCCATTTTTGCAAATGGGAGTCACTCGGGTTCGAGCCCCACTAGAAGCAATGATTTAACTTGCTTTTATTTAATAGGATAAATTAATTTAATTAAATAATATATATTAGCTGATTTAGGAAAAAGAAAATTCAGATTTTTATTTAAAGTTTGAAAGAGTCCAAGTTGACTAAGTCCTTACCTAAGCCTAAACTACCTTGCACGTTTAACTCTCTCATTCTCTCACGTCAACATTTCTCTTCTCTTTCACGTTTATTCTCTGCAAAATTAAGGTGAAGAAGTGATAATACATCAAGAGTGCTTCACACTTGAAGAACTCACACGAAATTTTAAGAAAAACAAAGTAACCAAAACGTTAAGGCAAAGAGAAGTGTTGTCGGGTGGTGTGGACGTTGAGGAAGCTTGGACTGATTTGTGGAGAGGATTTTGGACAGCAATTTCGTGGTTGAACAAGGAAATTAAGGTATGGGTCTTCTTACTCTTGGTCCCTTTCCCAAGAGACCCTTAGGACTTAGACGATTTTAATCCGAAACTAAGTTGTTCCCCGTTGCATGTCCCTGTCATTAGCTCACATCAAATCATAGGTTGGTATGTTTGCTGGTAGAGATTAGGTATTGCAATGTGTTTTCGTGATGAATATGTTCATGAACATGTATTTGGAATCATATGAATGACAAGCTTTGTTTGCCGAAAATATGTGTATGTGTGTGCAATGTTGGTTGTGACCTATAACTCTCGGGTTAAGGTCCTAAAATGTAATGTTATGGTTGTTATTCTATGTACACAAACTTATGTAAATGATGATGTTCATTTAAGTGTAATGTGGCTGAATTTAATGATAAACTCTTGGCCAAATATATCCATGAAAATGCACCTAAAGGACTCACTAAAAAAACTTCTCCAAATGCATGAACATTTAACGTTAAAGAGTGAAGAAAATAGGCTGCAAAAAGGTAATCAAAATTTCCAGCTTGTTGATGTTGGTTTCGGGCAGATTCTGGAAATTTTGGAAGAGTTTTAAAAGGGATTAAAGTAGGTGAGGTCAAGGGGAATCGAACCCAAGACCTCACATGACCAAGAGGCTGAATTTGTTTTTAAAAAATGTAATGGAGCTAAGGGGATTCGAACCCCTTAGCTGCTGCCCACGTAATGAAATAATAAGGGAAATGGGGCTGGGGGGAATCGAACACATGACTCTTGGGAAGAAAGGAAGAGTAAGAATAAAGAAAATAAAAAGATGTGAGGCGTGGGAATCGAACCCACGACCTCAAGGCTGGAAATAGAGGGGGCGAAAATGAGTATTAAAACAAGTGAGACTGTGGGGGTTCGATCCCACGACCTCACTGTCAATGCCCTCAACTTAGCGAAAAAAATTTAAAAAAATATATGTATGGGGCTGTGGGGGTTCGAACCCACCACCTCACAGCCCGTAGCGAAATTTAATTAAAGGTAAGGAGGATGTGGGGGTTCGAACCCACAACCTCCCTACTTAGGCGAATTAAAGAACAAAATAAAAGAGGCTGTGGGGGTTTGATCCCACAACCTCTTGGATTACGCGAAATTGGACAATAAAATGTTAATGAAAAATAAGAAGGGGTTGTGGGGGTTCGAACCCACAACCCATCGGCCAATTTAAGAGAAAAGTTAAGTAGAAAATTAATAATTCGATGTCAATGTTGGGATTTAATCTAAAGTTCTAATATCATGAATATTAAAAATAAAATCAACAAAAAAATGTAAATGATATCCAAGTGATTCAAACTTGGGTACCCTTGCCCAAACTTCCGTTTGATACATAAGTCATACGTGAACAAATTATCCAAGATTAATGCCACCTACTTAGATCGAAATCAAGGTCTTGGCATATATACAAGATACATAAGTCTTGTACTACATAATCATAGGAATGTATGAGTCACATAATGAATTACGAATGAATCCTCATGGCTTGTATGTATAGACACATAAGTCTAACATACGTTCAAAGTAAGTGAATCTAAGAAGTATGTAAAGAAATGATGAACCCTAGAAGGGTTAAGTATGAGTGTAAGATACACTAAATGGCCAAGTGCATTGGAATATGATGAAAGGAACGTTCACGTAATAAGAGATGAGTAACTATGAAAAACAAAGGTGCTAACGATAATGAATGTGGTGACAACATGATATAAGGCTAATGTAAATGATGAGAGTAATCTCAAATGAGCCTAAATAAATGTTACCAATACGTACTCACCTATGAGAGTGTAACATAATGAAGAGACCAGTCTCTATGAACACTCTAATGAAGGTATTCAGCTTAAAACACTTAATACTAATGATGAGATGAGAAATCATCTAATGAGCTATGATGTCCTCATACTAGAAGCTAGCTTCCATGACGTATGAAATGAATGAAATGAAACTTTATACTGAGCACCAATAGGCTAGCTATGAGCAGTGATGCCTTCTTTCGGGAAGGACGGAGGTTCACGTAACTCTCATGAGATGAGACTGTCCGGCTTGCCGGGTATGGATCTCCTTATATCTCCTAGTCTTCGAACCTATACTGCCAATATAGGGATCTGGCGGGGTTAAATTCCCATATACGCTAGCATGTTATTGGATCACTTTGGCCGGTGATTCCACCTATTTTCGGTGTGGGTGAGACACTGGATTTCATGATGCTCATATGATCTATGTCAGTTAAAGTTAAAGTTCCCAATGAATGAATGAGGACAGCCTCAAATGATGCACATAATGAAATGAATGACACCAAAGGTGTTAGGATAGTATAATCAAAGGTGAGTTAGATTCAAGTAATGACATTAGGTCAGTTTTGGTCATTGCACAACGAACCTAATGAAAGTCTTAAACTACATCCTAGGTATAGCTGGTGGTTACACTGGCCTATGAATGAAATGAAATGAAGTATGTATGAATGAATGAAGCAGACTCTGTGTTTCCTAATGAAGACTCCCTAGTTGAGGTCCCATATGTTGAGCCATCATTTCTAGGATGTCTTGATGTCAAGTCCATGATTCCAAGGTCTCATGGCATATGAATGAATGATATGAAAGAAGTTATGTGCTACATGCAAAATGTATTGTATGCTATATGATATGTGCTATGTGTAAATGTTATGTGCTGTGTGCAAATGTGAAAAGTGTGAAGATGTATGTTATTCTCATGGCATAACTTTCCTATTCCAAATCTGGAAAGCTCACTGACTTTCCTAATCCAAATTTGGAAAGATCATTTACTTTCCAAATCCAAATTTGGAAACTTTCCTAATCTCAATTTGGCAAGTCCACTGACTTGACTTTCCAAAAATCATGTTGTTAGGGAAGAGCTATTCTTTCTCATGCATGTCCTTGGTGTGTGCTTGCATATACCCATACTTAGTACAAGTGTGTACTAACCCTATACAAACTCTGCTAGCTTAGTTTTAGAGTTGAGCTAGTGGAGCATGTTCCACTAGCGTTTCTTTCCTATTTTATTCAGACTATGTATTGGTGCCATTTTGGCAATTATACAATTTAGATTTATTGAAATATTTCTTTCAGTTGCTTACCTCTTAATGTTAGATGGTTGATGGTGAACAATTACGTATTAATGAGAATGTTTTTATAAGTATGTTAGGAAAAAAAAAGTTTCAAATTTTCAGCCAAAATTAACCTATGTAAAGTAAGAATGACGTAATGAGGCTTGTCTGCAACCTCTAAGAGGTTAACGACGCCGATCTCGTCTGGGGTCTAGATTCTGGTCGTGACAAAGTTTGTATCAGAGCACTAGGTTAAATTACGAAAATAATAAGTTCACATCAACCATATTGGGTAGTTTCTAAGTCATGGTAGTGAAGTGCACCACTATCCTGAATTAGAGACTGCATGATGCGTAGGAAAATTTCCCTTTTTCTGATCTTATCGTGCTTTTCTGAATGCCTGAATTCTTGGTGTTATGAGCGTGTCTAACATCAATCCTTTTTGTTTTTCCAGAGAATGAACACTAGGAGAGGAAATGGTTAGAGGAGAGGAGGAGCAGCTGCTAGGGGTAATCAGGATCTACCCCAGGCTCCAGCTGAAGGAGTGGCCATTCCTGTTAACCCAGCTGGGTTGACTGATGCTGATGTGAGGGCATCTCTGGCCCAAATAGCATAGGCCATTTGTCACGACCCAAAAGCATACCTTAGAAGATAGGGTACAATCTTGGATTGTAACCGGCGTCGTCGACCTCTCGGAGGTCTAAGACAAGCCTCTCATATCATTCATTGCATTGACATAGTAAATTTAGCGGAAAATTTAAAACTTTTCATAGCACATCATATGCTAGAAACATCACATCGTATATATATAAAACATAAGTCATAATACATATTTAGACTCTAACTCTCTTTGCCATCTTAGACTCAACTACTTTAGATTACATTAAGGATAAAAACCCTTAAGACATAATACAAAGCTATACATTACTAAATAGACTTTACAATAAGGACATTAGTAGGACATCCTTGAACTTAAGAATTCCTTTCCTTGAGCTTGGGAAATCATCTATCAAGCTCCACCATCATAGACCTTCTTTAAGCATTCCAATACGTACACTTTGTGTAAAAAGTAAAGAAGAATGGGATTAGCACAAGAATGTACTAAGTATGGCAACCATGCGAAAACATGCATTTAAAAAGGGACATTTCCTTTGAAATCATACTTCATGCCATTTTGAGTAAATCATCATAAAACCTTTATCAATATCATTTATATCATCCACTTACTTCATAGTAACACAATCAAAGGCCAAACATCATAGAAAAGCACATATAGAATATAAGTACACATAAAGGTCACTTCACAGTGAACTTACCCTTTTTAACATTTAACTCTTTCTTTCCATTCATTAACCTCCTAAGTAATCCTTTAGGGATACTTGGTGCAATGCATCACCTTAGGAACATAAGAGAAGACCATACATAGCATCTACACAAGACAATACATGCCATCATAGAAGTATAGTACAATATAATCATAGTCAAACCAAGACTACAATATCATACATAAAGGACACATACACAATCATAAGTATTAAGGTACCTTCCTAAGACTTCCTAAGGAGTCACTTGTGCAATGTCTAGATGGGTTCATTACTTCCACCTATCCTAAGTAACTTACCTTAAGTCCTCCTAGTTAGGATCCTATTCAATTACTTCCATTGTCCATTTTACTTTAGGGAAACCATAGCCTTAACCGACACTAAGACCATGGGTGCAAATAATGGAATTTGGTGTTGTAGAGCCTTACACCAAAGGAAGGTGTTACTACCTAGCCAAGGTAGAACATTAACATATATGCTAGCATATCAAATGAATTCACTTTGCTAGATCCTATGTGGCAAGCATAGTTTATGGAACTAAGAGGTAGATATCCCTATTCATACCATATGGTAAAGTGGGCCGCTCCTCATGGGAATCCCTTAAAGTGATATATCCATCGAACATGGAAGTTATCATCACATGGGCAACTTCTAGGATGAATCTTTCCTTCTAGGGATAAGCCATCACCTCCCATTGTCAAGTTCGCTCAGTGCTAAGCTATGTTCCCTTTATTTGAAAAGCCTTTATTACGTTTATTTATAAAACATAAGCTTTAAAATATCCATCACTCATATGCTTATAGCATATTCAAGCACCTATCTAGAATTTATAGCATTCTTGGGCACCCCTCTCAAGGCCCCTCTATTAACTAGATCATCATTCATGTGTGTGAGTGTATACATAGATGTGAACAAACCTTTCACATAACACATAAAGTCACACATGTTCATATATCAATGTATAAGTCTATAGGCATAACTATATGAGTAATACTTTCATATAAACCTACTAAGACACTATACACATTCATACCTCATCATATCATATACATCATATTCATAACATATTCATATAATCATCCTTCACATGCATAAGAACCAAACCTAGGAACTATCCTATCAAGATACACATGTGCAATGCATAGGCAAGGTCCCATACCCTTGTCCATACTAGTACACCTATCAAGTCATCCTAGTAAGGGAATACAAATCATACATTCATGAACATCACCTTAACATACATAATGGTAGACAGTAGTGAATATGAAAACTACCTTTCATTTAGACACCATGAGTTATACTACTTATAATATGCATGTAAGTCAGAATGTGTGTACATTGACCAACATGATCACATAATAGCTATCAATAACTCCTTAAGTCAGCCACCCTATTGGACCACATTACACTTCCAAGCACATAGCACACAACACATAATAGCATAGAAGACAAGACTATATATACATTATAATCAAGAGTCCTAACTTTAGCTATTTACACTTCCATATAAGGGATACGTGGGTAGAGGATATTAACCACTTTAACACATCAATGGTAGCACCTATACAATACCCTAACATGATTATACACATGCCCATACAATAGCCACATAACCTAATTCACAACTAGAACAGGAAAGTAGGCATAAGCTTCTCATAGTATCATTTTAAGCACATGTTCATAAGTTCATCAATTTCCCTTCATGGCCATGGTAAACACATATATAATGACAATAAAGTAAACACCTCCACCATAAGTGGACCATACCACACAATGCCATACAAGGCTTCATCAACATTACTATAAAGAATAGAGAAGTAGAAGAGTAAAGAGAATAAGCATTCTTACCAAATTCTCATCCTTTGATCATCATTGATCAATACACCTTATTCATCAATAAAACACATATATGGCAGTAGCTAAATGTACTTTAAACATATAAGAAACCATGTACAAGTCACTATAAGATTATACCATAACGAAATACAACATATCAACATACTATGAAAGTAGGATAACATAGATCATTAGCTAATCTTCCCTAACATTGATTTTAGACCATAGTTCATACATATACAAGTCTAAGGCAGTAGCTAATTATGTAAGAAATCAAGCCTAAGTCATGCATCATCTAATCACAATTCAAGATCCATCACATACTTAGCCTCTTGACTTCATAGCCTAAAAGAATCTATATCAATTCATGCAAGACCTTCTTAATTAGAACATTAAGGATTTATACCTATAAAATTCATCCATTATATCACCCTAAAAGAGTAGCTACAGCAGTCCATACATAATCAAGAGTCTACTCAACCGATCTCACAATCGACTTCAAGACAACATGTAGAAACATAGGCTATTCATGTTCAATTCTACATATATTTATCATCATGGACTGATCATCATCAATTCAAAATCAATTAATGTAAATAACCATAACCACAAGCAATTCAACATAAGAGAATCACCAATTCATCGAGAATAAGCCATAATCACAAAGCCCATGCAAAGGCTAAACCAATTTTGGAAGGAACATGGGTTCATCATGCAATTGGAGTGAAAACACATTTAAATCATTGTATTAACTTCAATTAATCATGATTCAATCATTAAAAAGCTTTTGATAAAGAACCCATGGCTAGATTAGAAGATTGAAAACTTGATCATAAGGTTTCTTTTGAAAACATTGAGAATGGCTCTCGAGATGAAAAGATAACTAGAGATGAAGATCACCATACCTTTGTCTATAATAAAACCCCTAAAACTTCATGATTCATACATGAAAAACCCAGCTTGAATCAGTTCTTGAGCTTCACCAACAATGGTGGTTTTAGAGAGAACATTTTTGGACGGAAAGGCTTAAAATATGTGAGAGGGTTTGGGAATGGGTTGATCACGTTTTTAAAGACTTATATACACCTAAAATTACTTAATTAAACCTATTATAGTCAGGTTAGGACGTGGGGTGAATTTACCATTCACCCCTTTAAGTGGCAGCACGCAGGCAGCCAACTCGCAGGCACCCGCGACGAGGACCATGACGGGGCGTCATGGCCATGACGGGCCATGGCAGCCTTCCGTCGCAGGAGACTTAGCCAAATTCTTGGCTAAATACCTGACCAAGGCAAGTCTCCTTCGACGAGACCTGCTTGACGGTCCGTTCGTGGCCCAACGGTCCGTCATTGGGTCCGTCAAAGGGACACTGCCCAGGCAGTGTATAGGCAGCCTTGGGGTCCTTCTTTTGGGGCCTCTTGTGGGTCCCTTTAGAAGTCGTACCTGGACGTTTCCAACGCGATTACAAACCTTAATATGTTATAGACCTACCACATAAGTTTCATCCAAAACAAACACCTACAAGACGTCCAAACAACCTTGACCCCAACATGACATACGATGAACGTCTTAGGGGCTATCTTTCGAACGCCTTGAACGTTCTTGGGCGTTTGACCTCCAAACTTCACGAAACTTCATACAATAACATTAAACATCATTTAAAACCATTTCAAGACTTATTTGACTCATTTCACACAATTTAGGCATGCATACACACATGAGGCACATAAGCGACTATTCGTCGAACGTCTTGGACGTCCCTTGACGTTCGACTTCCAAATCGCTTCAAACTTTGTACACTGACTCTATATGACATAATAAGGCATTTTAGGACCTTATAACGTTAAGACGAACATGTTAGGCTCTAGAAACCTTATCTCATTTTCGAGGTCTTACACCATTACTATGCAGGCCTAGGCTATGACTGCCCAGGTCAACCGACAGGATGTTCAGAGGGAGAACCCACCGGTTCGTAGCATGGCTGACAGACTGAGGTATTTCACGAGGATGAATCCTCCTATTTTCACCGGGTCTAGGACATAAGAGGATCCCCAGGAGTTTGTGGATGAGATTCATAAGATCCTGGTGGCTATGGGGGCCACTGAGTTTGAGAAGGCTGAGTTGGCTTCCTATCAGCTCAAGGATGTTGCACAGACTTGGTGCAAGATGTGGCAAGACAGTCGTGTCTTAGGTGGAGTGCCAGTCACATGGGAGCTGTTCAACACAGCATTTCTGGAGAGATTCTTTCCCAGGGAGATGAGGGAGGCCAAGGATGAGGAATTTATCAACCTCAAACAAGGCTCTATGACAGTCAGGGAGTATTCCCTGAAGTTTGTTAAGCTGTCAAGGTTTGTTGTTTCCCCTAGTATTTAATAGCACGAATAAGGATAATACTGAACTTTGTTGAAATCACCCAGGTATGCTACTTCCCTGGTTTCTAACAGCAGGGATGAGATGAGCAGGTTCCTCACAGGAATCAATGGAGACCTGGAGGAGGAGTGTCGATCTGCTATGCTCCATGATAATATGGATCTTTCCAGGTTGATGGTGCATGTCCAGCAGGTAGAGGACAGCCGCAGAAAGAGAGGTGTTCGTGATGCTAGGAGGCCTAGGCCTCAAGATCAGGCAGGACCCAGTCATGGAGGCCACAGGAACACCTTTGGCGTCCGTGAGCAGCCAAGGTTCAAAAAGGGGCAACAGAGTTCTGGGAATTCTAATCCTCAGAGGAGTGCTACACCTAAAGGAGGCAGACCTGAGCCCAAGAAGGGCAATGGAGGTGAGATGCAGCGTCCTAAGAAGAATTGTGCTAAGTGTGGCCGAGCTCACAGTGGAGAGTGCAGACAGGGCACTAATGCCTGCTTCGGTTGTGGTAAGAGTGGACACATGGTCAGAGACTGTCCACAGAACAGAGGTCAGCTGGAGGTAATACTCCAGCCTAGGCCAATCCACAGGGTGCAGCAGCAGCCGAGCCTCCTAAGAGGAACATGTTCTATGCCCTGAAAGGCAGAGAGGAGCAGGAGAAGTCCGCTGATGTGGTCACAGGTATGCTGCAAGTGTTCTCAACTTCTGTTTATGCTTTACTTGATCCAGGGTCTACACTTTCCTTTGTAACTACTCTGCTTGCTCTTACTTTTGAGATATTGCCTGAAGTTCTACATGATCCTATAGTGGTTAGTACACCTTTAGGAGAGAATGTAAGAACTGATAGAGTATACAAGGATTGCCCAATAGTTGTGAGTGGTAAAACTATGTGTGCAAACCTGGTTGAGTTACCCATGCATGATTTTGATGTTATTCTTGGTATGGATTGGCTTCACAGTTGTTATGCTTGCTTGGACTGTCGTAGTAGAGTGGTGAGATTTTGCTTTCCTAATGAAGAAGAGTTAGTCTGGGAGGGGTACAATTCGAGTCGTCCTAACCCCTTGATTTCAAATCTTAAGGCTAATAAAATGATGTCCAAGGGGTTATTGTGTCATCTTGTGAGTGTTAATGATTTAGATCATGACATTCCTTCCATAGACTCAGTACCTGTAGTGAATGAGTTCTTAGATGTGTTTCTGATGATTTACCTGGAGTCCCTCCCCTTCGAGAGATTGACTTTGGTATCGATTTAGAACCCGATACTAAACCAATTTCAATCCCTCCTTACAGAATGGCTCCAGCTGAGCTCAAAGAGTTGAAGCTGCAGTTAAAAGATCTCACTGACAAGGGTTTCATTCAGCCGAGCATATCCCCTTGGGGCGCTCCAGTGTTGTTTGTAAAGAAGAAAGATGGAACCCTTAGAATGTGTATCGATTATCGGCAGCTCAACAAAGTCACTATAAAGAATAAGTATCCACTCCCCAGAATAGATGATCTGTTTGATCAACTCCAAGGGTGTAGTTTCTTCTGTAAGATTGATCTTCGTTCAGGGTATCATCAGCTTAGGGTTAGGGATGGAGATATCCCAAAGACAGCCTTTCGTACCCGCTATGGTCACTATGAGTTTTTAGTCATGTCATTTGGTCTCACGAATGCACCTGCTGCATTTATGGATCTCATGAATAGGGTCTTCCGTGAATACCTTGACTCTTTCGTCATAGTATTCATTGATGACATTCTCATCTACTCTAAGACTAAGGAAGAGCATGAACAACATTTGAGACTAACCTTGCAGGTACTTAGACAGCATCAGTTGTATGCCAAATTCAGCAAATGTGAATTCTGGCTGAGATCAGTGACCTTCCTGGGTCATGTTGTGTCCGATCAGGGCGTGGAGGTGGATCCCAGGAAGACTGAGGCTGTGAAGAACTGGCCAAAGCCTCTTACTCCTACTGACATCCGTAGCTTTTTGGGATTGCTGGTTACTACCGCAGGTTTGTGGAGGGCTTTTCTTCCATTGCTGCCCATTGACAGCTTTGACTAAGAAGAAAGCCAAGTTCGAATGGACGGAGACTTGTGAGAAGAGTTTCCAGGAGCTCAAGGACAGACTCACTTCAGCCCCGGTGCTTACTTTGCCTAAGTGTGGTGAGAATTACACTGTTTATTGTGATGCATCTAGGGTTGGTTTGGGTTGTGTTCTTATGCAGGTTGGTAAGGTGATAGCCTATGCATCTAGACAACTCAAGTTCATGAGAAGAATTATCCCACTCATGACCTGGAGTTGGCAGCTGTGGTATTTGCACTGAAGCTGTGGAGGCATTATCTGTATGGAGTGCATGTAGATGTGTTCACAGACCATAAAAGTCTCCAGTACGTGTTCACACAAAGGGAGTTGAATCTACGTCAGCGGAGATGGTTGCTGTTGAAGGATTATGACATGAATGTGCACTATCATCCAGGTAAGGCTAATGTTGTAGCTGATGCTTTGAGCAGGATGAGCATGGGAAGTACAGCTCACGTTGAGGATGAGAAGAAGGAGCTGGTAAAAGATGTACACAGACTGGCCAGACTGGGTGTGCGTTTGGTTGACTCCACTAGTGGGGATGTTTCAGTTCATCCTAGTTCTGAATCATCCTTGGTAGTTGAAGTCAAGCAGGGTCAGCATCTAGATCCCGTGTTGATGGAGCTGAAGGACTCAGTGCTGATGAAGATGAATGAGTCTTTCGCTTTGGGAGGTGATGGCATACTTAGGTATCAAGACAGGCTGTGTGTGCCTGATGTGGATGATTTGCGAACCAGGATTGTTCCAAAGGCCTATGGTTTCAGATATTCTATACATCCAGGTTCCACCAAGATGTATCATGATCTCAAGCAGATTTATTGGTGGATGGCATGAAGAAGGACATTGCAGAATATGTGGCCAAGTGTCCTAATTGTCAGCAGGTTAAGGCAGAGCATCTTAAGCCTGGTGGTCTGACGCAGATTATTGAGGTTCCGACTTGGAAATGGGAGGCCATTAATATGGACTTCGTGGTTGGGCTTCCGAGGACTAGGAGGCAGCATGACTCTATATGGGTTATTGTGGATAGATTGACTAAGTGTGCCCACTTTATCCCTGTGAAGTCTACTTACAGAGCCAAGGATTATGCGAGACTCTACATTGATGAGATTGTGAGATGGCATGGGATTCCCTTGTCTATTATTTCAGACAGAGGAGCTCAGTTTACTTCTCATTTCTGGAGATCTTTCCAGAAGAGCTTGGGCACGCAGGTGAAGCTTAGCACTGCCTTTCACCCTCAGACAGATGGGCAGGCAGAGCGCACCATACAGACATTGGAGGATATGTTGAGAGCGTGTGTGATTGAATTCAGAGGTAACTGGGATGACCATCTGCCTTTGATAGAGTTCTCGTATAATAATAGCTATCACTCCAGCATTGGGATGGCACCGTTTGAGGCACTATATGGTAGGAGGTGTAGATCTCCAGTTGGGTGGTTAGGTTGGAGAGTCATCCATTTTGGGGTTGGAGATCATTCATGAGGCCTTAGAGAAGTCAGAATGATTAGGGACAGGTTGACTACTGCGTACAGTCGGCAGAAGTCATATGCTAATAACAGAAAGCGGCCCTTAGAGTTTGATGTTGGTGACCAGGTTTACTTGAAAATATCGCCTATGAAAGGGGTGATGAGATTTGGTAGAAAAGGGAAGCTGAGTCCGAGGTACGTTGGGCCATATGAGATCCTACAGCGTGTGGGTGAGGTGGCCTATGAGTTTGCATTGCCTGTAGAAGTAGCTTCTGTTCATCTAGTCTTTCATGTATCTATGTTGAATAAGTGCCTAGTTGATCCAACATCAATCTTACCTGTGGAAGGTTTGGGGGTTGGTGAAGACTTGTCTTATGAGGAGGTACCTGTTGAGATCTTAGACAGACAGGTCAAGCGGCTGAGGAACAGGGAGATTGCCACAGTGAAGGTATTGTGGAGAAATCATCTTGTTGAGGGTGCTACGTGGGAAGCTGAGGCCGACATGAGAGCCCGCTACCCTCACCTGTTCAACTCTTGAGGTTAGATTATATACTCTTAAACCTATGTTTCCTTACCTCCCCGTATTTTGCTGCTATTGATTGACTGTGTATAGTGCTTTTATTATGATCTGACTGGCATTACAACGTGAAGTAGTAGTGTCATTCGGGGACGAATGTTCCTAAGGGGGGGATAATGTAACAACCCTAAAAATGAATAGGATCAAGACTTAGGTTTTTCAAGAATGCTTGCGATTAGACCAAGGTCCACACGGATTGATACGCGTAGAACCAGACCTCAGAACCCTTACTACGACCAAGCCAACTAACTTGGGGAGTTAATTGAGCTTGGAAAGGTTGGAACCAACCATGTGAGGCTCATGAAAACGAAGATTTAATCGAAGGAGTCCTTACCGGACTTAAAAGAAGAAATTTCATGTTTTGAGGGTCCAAAGGTAAAATGGTCTTTTCCAGGACAAGGGTAATATTGTAATTACCCTGAGGAATTAATTATTTAATTAATTAATTAAATTAAATAAAGCAATTCGGGTTGGGGCGACCCAAGTGACCCATTTTCGCAAATGGGGAGTCACTCGGGTTCGAGCCCCACTAGAAGCAATGATTTAACTTGCTTTTATTTAATTGGATAAATTAATTTAATTAAATAATAAATATTAGCTGATTTAGGAAAAAGAAAAGTCAGATTTTTTATTTAAAGTTTGAAAGAGTCCTAGTTGACTAAGTCCTTACCTAAGCCTAAACTACCTTGCACGTTTAACTCTCTCCTTCTCTCACATCAACATTTCTCTTCTCTTTCACGTTTATTCTCTGCAAAACTAAGGTGAAGAACTGAAAACACATCAAGAGTTCTTCACACTTGAAGAACTCACACGAAATTTTAAGAAAAACAAAGTAACCAAAACGTTAAGGCAAAGAGAAGTGTTGTCGGGTGGTGTGGACGTTGAGGAAGCTTGGACTGATTTGTAGAGAGGATTTTGGACAGTAATTTCGTGGTTGAACAAGGAAATTAAGGTATGGGTCTTCTTACTCTTGGTCCCTTTCCCAAGAGACCCTTAGGACTCAGACGATTTTAATCCGAAACTAAGTTGTTCCCCGTTGCATGTCCCTGTCATTAGCTCCCATCAAATGATAGGTTGGTATGGTTGCTGGTAGAGATTAGGTATTGCAATGTGTTTTCGTGATGAATATGTTCATGAACATGTATTTGGAATCAAATGAATGACAAGCTTGGTTTGCCGAAAATATGTGTATGTGTGTCCAATGTTGGTTGTGACCTATAACTCTCGCGTTAAGGTCCTAAAATGTAATGTTATGGTTGTTATTCTATGTACACAAACTTATGTAAATGATGATGTTCATTTAAGTGTAATGTGGCTGAATTTAATGATAAACTCTTGGCCAAATATATCCATGAAAATGCACCTAAAGGACTCACTAAAAACTTCTCCAAATGCATGAACATTTAACGTTAAAGAGTGGGGAAAATAGGCTGCAAAAAGGTAATCAAAATTTCCAGCTTGTTGATGTTGGTTTCGGGCAGATTCTGGAAATTTTGGAAGAGTTTTAAAAGGAATTAAAGTAGGTGAGTTCAAGGGGAATCGAACCCAAGACCTCACATGACCAAGAGGCTGAAATTCTTTAAAAAAAAAATGTAATGGAGCTAAGGGGATTCGAACCCCTTAGCTGCTGCCCACGCAGTGAAATAATAAGGGAAATGGGGCTGGGGGGAATCGAACACACGACTCTTGGGAAGAAAAGAAGAGGAAGAATAAAGAAAATAAAAAGATATGAGGCGTGGGAATCGAACCCACGACCTCAAGGCTGGAAATAGAGGGGGCGAAAATGAGTATTAAAAGAAGTGAGGCTGTCGGGGTTCGATCCCACGACCTCACTGTCAATGCCCTCAACATAGCGAAAAAAATTAAAAAAATATATATATGGGGCTGTGGGGGTTCGAACCCACCACCTCACAGCCCCTAGCGAAATTTAATTAAAGGTAAGGAGGTTGTGGGGGTTCGAACCCACAACCTCCCTACTTAGGCGAATTAAAGAACAAAATAAAAGAGGCTGTGGGGGTTTGATCCCACAACCTCTTGGATTAGGCGAAATTGGACAATAAAATGTTAATGAAAAATAAGAAGGGGTTGTGGGGGTTCGAACCCACAACCCATCGGCCAATTTAAGAGAAAAGTTAAGTAGAAAATTAATAATTCGATGTCAATGTTGGGATTTAATCTAAAGTTCTAATGTCATGAATATTAAAAATAAAATCAACAAAAAAATGTAAATGATATCCAAGTGATTCAAACTTGGGTTCCCTTGCCCAAACTTCCGTTTGATACATAAGTCATACGTGAACAAATTATCCAAGATTAATGCCACCTACTTAGATCGAAATCAAGGTCTTGGCATATATACAAGATACATAAGTCTTGTACTACATAATCTTAGGAATGTATGAGTCACATAATGAATTACGAATGAAGCCTCATGGCTTGTATGTATAGACACATAAGTCTAACATACATTCAAAGTAAGTGAATCTAAGAAGTATGTAAAGAAATGATGAACCCTAGAAGGGTTAAGTATGAGTGTAAGATACACTAAATGGCCAAGTGCATTGGCATATGATGAAAGGAACGTTCACGTAATAAGAGGTGAGTAACTATGAAAAGCAAAGGTGCTAATGATAATGAATGTGGTGACAAGTAACTATGAAAAGCAAAGGTTCTAATGATAATGAATGTGGTGACAACATGATATAAGGCTAATGTAAATGATGAGAGTAATCTCAAATGAGCCTAAATAAATGTTACCAATACGTACTCACCTATGAGAGTGTAAGATAATGAAGAGACCAGTCTCTATGAACACTCTAATGAAGGTATTGAGCTTAACACACTTAATACTAATGATGAGATGAGAAATCATCTAATGAGCTATGATGTCCTCATACTAGAAGCCAGCTTCCATGACGTATGAGATGAATGAAATGGAACTTTATACTGAGCACCGATAGGCTAGCTATGAGCGGTGATGCCTTATTTCGGGAAGGACGGAGGTTCACGTAACTCTCATGAGATGAGACTGTCCGGCTTGCCGGGTATGGGTCTCCTTATATCTCCTAGTCTTCGAACCTATACTGCCAATATAGGGATCTGGCGGGGTTAAATTCCCATGTACGCTAGTATGTTATTGGATCACTTTGGCCGGTGATTCCACCTCTTTTCGGTGTGGGGGAGACACTGGATTTCATGATGCTCACATGATCTATGTCGGTTAAAGTTAAAGTTCCCAATGAATGAATGAGGCCAGCCTCAAATGATGCACATAATGAAATGAATGATACCAAAGGTGTTAGGATAGGATAATCAAAGGTGAGTTAGATTCAAGTAATGACATTAGGTCATTCTTGGTCATTGCACAACGAACCTAATGAAAGTCTTAAACTAAATCCTAGGTATAGTTGGTGGTTATCTGGACTATGAATGAAATGAAATGAAGTACGTATGAATGAATGAAGTAGACTCTGTGTTTGCTAATGGAGATTCCCTAGTTGAGGCCCATCTGTTGAGCCCTCATTTCTGGGATGTCTTAATGTCAAGTCCATGAATGATATGAAAGAAGTTATGTGCTACATGCAAAATGTATTGTATGCTATATGATATGTGCTATGTGTAAATGTTATGTGCTGTGTGCAAATGTGAAAAGTGTAATGATGTATGTTATTCTCATGGCATAACTTTCCTAATCCAAATTTGGAAAGATCATTCACTTTCCTAATCCAAATTTGGAAACTTTCCTAATCTCAATTTGGCAAGTCCACTGACTTGACTTCCAAAAATCATGTTGTTAAGAAAGAGCTATTCTTTCTCATGCATGTCCTTGGTGTGTGCTTGCATATACCCATACTTAGTACAAGTGTGTACTAACCCTATACAAACTCTACTATTTTAGGTGCAGGCACAGGTGGACGATAGAGCTACAGGATCATCGCTGCAGTTATCCGGACGTCCAGCATTCATCCGGTTTTGGTAGGTCCTCATGTTTTCGAGGATGCTACTGTTTTATATTCTAGCTTAGTTTTAGAGTTGAGCTAGTGGAGCATGTTCCACTAGTGTTTCATTCCTATTTTTATTCAGACTATGTATTGGTGCCATTTTGGCAATTATATGCTTTATAAGTATTGAACTATTCTTTTCATTTGATTATCTCTTAATGTTAGATGGTTGATGGTGAACAAATTACGAATGTAGTAGAAATGTTTAGTAAGTAATATTTAGAAGTAAAAAGTTTCAAATTTTCCGCTAAAATTAACCTATGTAAAGTAAGTTTGACGTAAGTAGGCTTGTCTGCGACCTCTGAGAAGTCAACGACGCCGGTCTCGTCTGGGGTCTAGATTCCAGTCGTGACAGTTATGTTGTATGATCCTTTGAATATGTAAAACATAACATGACTCTATGATAATATGTCTTGATTATGATCATGATTTAAGTGATGGAATCCTTAATTTGTGTATGTTTATATGATATGTGCATTGATGACTTTCATATAACTTAGCACGTTTTTCTAAAGAGATGATACATGATCCTTTTTCAATGCATGTCCTTATATGTTATGTGCATATACCCATACTTAGTATATGTGGCGTACTAACCCCATTACTTTATATTACTACAACAGTAGGTTCCGGCCATTGAAGTTTATGAAGGTCGATTTGAAGAAGCTTGAAACTCTTTCTATTAGGTCTTGGTAGGTCCTCAATTTTTGGGGATGCTATCTTTTCAACATTTCGAGCTTACGCAGATTTTTAGTAGTTTTAAGAATACGT
>JAJJBR010002023.1:0-38618 GCA_022817965.1 Solanum lycopersicoides
AATTTCTGTTCTTGTTACGTTTTTAGGCAGAGAGAAAAACAGAGAGTTGAACGTGAAAATATGATAGACGGTGAGAGAGTTGAACGTGAGAAGTGTTTAGGATTAGATGATGACTTTTCAATTAGACTCTCCTAATACTTACAATCTGACTAATTAATTATACATGAATGCGGACCATTTTCCCTACAAAAAAATCAGATTTTCAATATAAATAAATCACCAATTTGTTGCTTCCATCGGGCTCGAACTCGGGTGGAATGACCTTTGCAAAAATGGATCATTCGGGTCGACCCTACCCTATCGGCTCTTTATTAAATTAATTAATTAATTATTTAATTCCTTAGGGTAATTACGATATTACCATTGGCCTGGAAAGACCATTTTACCCCTGGACCTCAAAACATAAAGTTTCTTCTTTTTAAGTCCGTAAAGACTCCTTCGATTAAATCTTGGTTTTCGAGAACCCTACATGGTTGGTTCCAACTTTCCAAGCTCAACTAACTCCCCAAGTTAGTCGGCTTAGCCGAGTAAGGGTTCTGAGGTCTGGTTCTACGCGTATCAATCCGTGTGAACCTTTGTCTAATCGCAAGCATTCTTGACACCTTAAGCACATTTATCTTATTAATTTTTAGGGTTGTTACAGTGTGTGTAGTCTATATTCCATAATACGTTTTATGTGACTGACTTATGACTTGTGGGATTTGTACATGTGTTGAGATCTTTAGAGGGTGGCTTTTTAAATACCATGTTGTTACATTTATGTGATTATGTTGACCAATGTACACAAAAACCTCATTCATAACTATGAGTGAGATGATTCATGGTGACTAAGAAAAGGATAGTTCTCAGATGCACCATTATCTACTATTAGCATGTAAAGTATATGAATGACTAAAGTATAAATATGCATTTAACTAGCATGACTTGATAGGTGGACTAGTGTAGGTAAGTGGTAGGGACTTTACCCTATGCAATGCACATGTGTACCTTGATACGATAGTTACTAGGGTTATTTCACTAAGCTATGAACATGATTAATATGAGATGATGATAATATATGATTATGAGGACTGGAAGTGATCTTTTTATGCGTATTAATACTATGTTATGATGAAATGTATGTAATAAGTATGCATGCGTGGTGTCTAAATGTATTTATAAGAAGGTTTGCTCATATATGTACACCTACACACACATGAAATTTATGAAAGAAGCATGTTATGATAATCTAGTAAAGTAGGGTATTTTAAAAGGTATTACTCAAATGTACTCTAAACTAGACTTTGATTTAAATATTCTATGTCCATGTGAAAGGTTTTTTCCGAATGAGTTAGGTTTTGATGAAATGACATTCTCATCATTAACCTATGATGTATGCATATAAGGGTTAATCCCCTAAAGCATATGTTTATGAAGTAATGTTAATAAAGTCTTTTTCAATATGGGAAGTTATCTTTAAATATAGTGAACTTAACAATGAGAGGTGTCCCTTCCCAAAGAAGGTAGGCTTACCATGTTCTCCTGAGGTGGAGAATATGATGCAAAGTAGCATAAAGAAAATTTCACTTACATACCTCCTAGTTCCTTAAATATTTCCCCCATAGGACCCAGCAAGTGGATCTACCTAAATGCTATCATGATTTTCATATTGTACCTTGGCAATAGGATGCCATACTATCGGTGTGAGGTGATACACCGGATTCCATGTTTAGCACATGGTCTCATTTCGCGTCGAGAGGAAGTTTCCTAATGTAAAACAAACAGTGAAGTAAATATGATGAAACATAACTAGGATTACCTAAGGATGTTTCTTAGTGTAGGTTAGAGTATGGAACTTACCTATGCATTGCACCAGTATCTCTTGAGGGAGTTCTAGGAAGAGTTTTATATGTATATGTATATGTCTATGTTACCGATGCATGAAAGGTTAGTATTGATGTACTTGTATGATGATAATGCACGATGTTGTTGTTATTGTCTATATCATGAAGGTCTTACTTAATATGTAAGTGGTTGGCTATACTTGTCATTTGATGTATGAAGAAGTGGTAGTGCTTGTGGTCTCTTTGTGCGTTTACTTAGTATGTGTAGGTTATGGGCTTCACATGTACATTGCACTAATAATCTTAGATTTGGATTATAAGTAATGTCTTATGATGTCTAAATAAATGAAGTTCAAATATGCATTTGTTGACAATTGCCTCTTTATGATTATATTGGTAGTGTTGAGTTGTATTTTGTCATGAAACGAGTATGTAGACTAAACGGGTGAATGGGTCTTATATGTGGTTCATTAATTATGTTGGTCATATGTGAAGTACGTGTTTCATGATATGCTATGCGTCTATGAATATGTATGGTTGAGTTAATGAAGGTGTTATGTATGATCACCTTGGTGCCTTAAGGTGATACTTGAGTGTGGATGGTGGATGGGACACTATTCATGCATTGCACTAAGTGTTACTTAAGGTTACTTTGGATAAGTGGTTTAGGTAAAAGAAAGGTGATGCTATGGAAATGATGAATGTGCCTTAAATGTAATAAGTGGCTTTATTAAATGTTATTAACTATTGTACATGTCTATATGAAGTATGTGAAATATATTGTGCTTATTGTATCAATGTTCATGAAGTTTATTAAGATACATGATGCCATGATTTCTAAATAATTTCCTCTTTGAATGCATGTTTTTGCATAGTTGCTGCATTCCATGTACTAATACCATTCTTCTTCATCTTTTTTCACAAAGTGTACGTGTGATGACTTGAGGATGTCTCCTAAATTGAAGAGATTGACAGATGGTTTCCAAGCTCAAAAAGGGATCCTTAAGATTCAAGGATTTCCTACGTCAAGTTTTTACTCAACGTTTATGTAATAGCTTAGATATTATTTTATGTTGTTAAAGGGTCGTGTCCCTAATCTATTCTATTGATGTCAAGACTAAGATGGCAAAGGAGACTTAGAGTCTAACTATGTACTTATGATATTTTATTATATATGTAGAGTGAGGTTCTAGCATATGATGTGCTACAAAAAGTTTTTAAATTTTTCGCTAATTTTGTATGACAATGCGATTGAATGATGGCTAGGGGATTGTATAATACCTCCAAGAGGTAAAGTATGCCATGTTACTACTAAGGGGTGCTCCCCTATATTGAAAAATGTGGTATTAGAGAATGTGGTTACAGAAAGTATT
Source organism: Solanum lycopersicoides (assembly GCA_022817965.1). Lineage (NCBI taxonomy): Eukaryota > Viridiplantae > Streptophyta > Magnoliopsida > Solanales > Solanaceae > Solanum > Solanum lycopersicoides. Next base: position 3,197 of record JAJJBR010002023.1, read on the forward strand.
TTAGGGTCAAAAGTTCATATTGCCACGTATAGTAGCATTGTTCATTAGTGGTGAGTCGCGATACATCTATGAGTGAGAGGATATAGGACGATAGAGCTTCCCTTCTTTACTATTCTCATGTCATGTCATATAACTTAACTTTATATGATCTATCTATCTTATGTATCTTTGTACGGTGGTCTTTTAGATGTGATTGCTTGGACGGGATGATGTCTCAAGGGTTGAGGGAGATGAGGTGAGTTTTGATGCTTACAATGGTTTTGGTGACTTGATGAGTATATGTGAAGGTTAATTTGGAAAGATTTGGTGTGATGCCATTTATGGCTATAAGTGATATAGGAGAAATGAGATGTTCTGTGAGAAGTTATGGTATGACATTTTTATAGATTATTAAGAGTTCTTATAGTTTAATGGAGTTAACTTTGGAATAATGAGTTGATTTATGGTTATGTGCAATGATAGTTCAACAATATTGAAACGACCCGAGAGTATACCCTAGATGAAATGGAATCCTCAAGTCGATACATGACATACTCAACCTCTCGGAGGTCCTGTACAAGCCCTAAGACATCATTCATTGCATAATATATATGAAAAGTAGTGCGGAATTACAACTTTTCACAACATCTTCACAAAATGTCTTTTATAGAAAACAATAGAAATTGCTAAGTCTCATCATAGCCAACTTAGACTCACGAATAGCTTGGGTAACAACCCATAAATCAACAAACAATAGAATATCTATGTCTATTACAATGCATGGAATAGAAAAAATCTAAACATATCTATGTCCTCGAATCGATTGAGGACATACCACAACTTGCTTGAAAGGTGCTAATATCAAAGCTTCACTTCAAATTACTCCTCTCAAATTCCACATATACCTTTAGAAGTAATCAACATATGGAATTAGAACATTGTATGTACTAAGTAGGTTATATTCAATAAAATCATGCTAAAGCGGATGTTTGCATATAATATGCTCTTTATACTCTTTTGAAGAAAACTTCACAACATATGTATAAGAACCACTTTTAACCTAAACTTCACATATAAGACATATTCAAACCAATCCACATAATAACATTATCAACACTTCGAACCATCTAAGTATATGAACCTCTTACCAAGGTTATCATAAGACTTATTTTAGTAAGACAAGAAGAGATTGCCCATTAAACCTCTGCAAGCTTACTTAAATAATCCTTAAGACTACCAAAGGTAAGATATTTCCATTTCCATTTCATTAACTCACCACCTAAGGTTACTCCAAGATTCACCTAATTAAGACAAGAAGAGACCGCCCATACACCCTCTTCAAACCTACCTAAGCAACCCTCAAAGATACTCTAGATAAAGTCCATTATATTTAACGTACATTAGCTATAGTCATAATAATTCATTAAGACAATTAAGAGAAATTTCATACATTAAGGACTTCACATAATGGTATTACGTAATACCTAGGGAACCTACATACTAAAATCTTCAAAGACTACTTGTGTCATGTCTAGATAGTGTCCCATTCCACTACCTAAATGTTGTAGAACTTCTCTAAAATTAGAATGTATCCCACATAATTAGTATAGGCATTAACCAACATAGACCATACTAGATAATCATGGAATCCGGAGTCTACTCTACTCCAATGGAGGGTATTCTATTTACCAAGGGTAGAACTAAGACACATCCCATGTAGGCACATGGTTAAGGAATATCAAGGGATTCTTTGTACTCTAGTCTCATTCCTAAGTAGAGCTACTACAACAATGATACTCACTCGGTGCTTATCCTTGTTTCTCATAGAGTAAGTTCAATAAAATAAGGGCAAATGGAAAGGTACAATCTCTTAGTCATTACATAACCATAATGCACCTACAAAACATGGGTACACTAAGGCTGCCACTCCATGGTCAATAAGGATAGATCAATGACATTCCTAGAGAAGGTTTCATGCCGTTCCGGCCAACCTATCCCTAAGTACACCATTCACACAAGAAGGATACCATTACGAATCGTATTCAAGTATCACATAGGAATAACCAAGTCAACCTATCAAGATACACTAGTAACACAACTAGAGACATCACCCTAGTATATCATGATCACATATAGTAAATTAGGAGAACTCATGCTTCAATCTCACATATACATAAACACATAACCCTTCACATTGATCATATACATGTCATAACATGATAAAATTACAATCCTTATAATAATGCCGACAAGGCCATGTTCATCTCAATTCTAATAATAATGCTGACAAGGCCAAGTTCATCAAAATTATAACACATAAGCACAAACACCATAAGTGAACGATACCAATCATAATAATTCAACACCTACAATACACAATATATAGAGAATTAGGTCAACTCACCCCCACTCCATCATTATTATCACCAATCCTTCGTTTTATCAACCAATTCAATTCACAAAGGCTCCTACCAATAGGCATATATATCAATTCAATACAGTAATCAAACCATACAATGAATCAACATAATAAAATATGATAATTACCAAATTGAGGCAGACTATATTCAATTCCAACATAATTCATAAATAATTCAATAGCCCAAAGTAATCTACATAAGTATTCAATACTATTAAATCGTGATTATACCATCCATATTAGAGCCAAAATAGGAAATCAATATTTGCATGGATTCAGAGAGATTTTAGCTTTCAAATATTTTATTAACATCAATTCAATCATTAAACATTAATTCAAAACCTTTTCTGCAAGAACCCATGGTTAGAATTCAAAATAGAAGAATTCATGTTATTGATTATCTTTGAAACCATTCGAAATTGGCTCCTTGAATAAAATAGGATTCAAGATGAAACACCATACCTTATAATTAAAGAAAATCCCACGAATTTGGTGGAGAAAAACTTGGAAAATATACCTTCTTCCTTGGAGCTTCAAATATTAAACAATGGGGTTTTGGAGAGAAGGAATGGAGAGATTTTGTTTTGAGTTGAGAGTTTTTCTTTGATTGGTGAGTTTTGGGGTTTAAAAAGGTTCAATAAAGGTCAATATAATATTCCCAAAGTACCCAAAATACCCCTGCACTTATTGGAAATTTTAACAATTCAAATATGACTGAATAACGATGGAACCAAACATGGGAAGTCACTCTGCCTCGAGAGGTCATCTCCAATTCTTTGTTGTGAAAATTTTTGAGACAAAATGGTTCGCGTTGGCCCTACATCGCAGGGAAAACTTTTAGCCCCTTAAGTGTAGCTGGTGTGACGCCCAGCCACACCCAAATCAAGGCTTCTTGGGTAGCTTGCTTGGTCCATGTTTGGGTTCCTCCTTGGGGACCCTTAGGCCAGTCCTCAGGGAGTCGTTCTCAAAAATTTTTACCCTACATATGTTACTCTAGGTACTAGGCTCATCGCCACTGATTTTAGATACCAAACAAAACCATAAAAAATCACAACATACAAGGACACACAAGCACGTCCAAAAACTAACTTCCGAACGTCATGGACGTTTGACTTCCAAATTCTTCCAAACTTCTCAAACTGACTACTAATACTATATTTAGCCATTTTAAGACCTTATAAACTCATGATACACAAGTTACGCTCTAGTTTACCTTAGATCATTTTTTGGGGCATTACAGTTATGATATAGGCTTCAAAGGTTTTGAAGAAAATAAGGTAAATAATTGATGTTTATGTCGACATTCAATATTTTTAATGCTTCATAGTTTCCCTTGTGTGGATTGGAGTCTTTTGTATAAGCTTGAACCTAGAAGGTGTGGTACTGTGCTTATGTTGTAAGGTGATTGTGAAGTATACTAGTTAATGGGAGAACCCTTATGGCTAGTTGATGAGCCCCTATATGAACTTATTCTATGTGTGGGAAAAAGGGGAAGAAAGGGTTTTATTCTGTCAAGACCCGAAAGTACCCCCTAGAAGTTAATTAGGGTTAGCTCTCGGATCGTGGCCGGACATACTTTACCCTTTGGAGTCTCGTACAAGCCCTTCAACTCTTACTCATTACATAAAGCATGAAAAATAGTGCGGAAATTAAAACTTTTCACGATAATTAAATAAAAGAAGTCATTCATAAATACTAGGAAATCTTATTGTCACAAGCCAACTTAAAGACACAACTTAGAATCTTAGGGACACGGCCCTTTACAATAAAAGGAAATACAAATTAAGTCCTAATAATGAAACTAAGAAACATAAACTATGTCCTAATAATAAAAGTATGCGGTTAGTACAACACTGTACTAAGTATGGCATATGCAAAAACATGTAAAAAGGGACATTTTAGCAAAAATAAGCTTTCATGCCAATTTAATAAAACATTCATGAACTTAGGAACAAAACAACATAAGAAGCATCTTTTAACACTTAAAGAAGAATTTCCATAAGTTTACCTCAAAACTACACTTTACAGTAAAGTCATCACACATTACAGTGAACTACGCATATATACGACTCTCACACAAGTACTCTCCTCCAATAGGACTCTTAGGTCACACTAAGTGCAATGTGAGAGTAGAATCCCATACTATCACCCCCACTAGCGCTCCTAATGGATTCCCGAGGATTTGAGCACGTTAATAGATAAAAAATATGCATTTACAATGAACTACTCCACTGACATTACAGTGAACCATTTTAAGTCTTTATAGTAGATTTAAAAGCTTTACATTAAACTAAAGACTCCAACAATGGTGATCTTCCAAAGTATTACAAATGAGGAAGTGAGCCCATTTCTATAAGAGTTTCCCTACCTAAGGATAACCCCAAGATTCTCTAAGGTAAGACATGAAGGAAACGTCTAAACATTTCCTTCAACGCACACCCAAGCGATACTCAAGACTACCCCGTTCGGCTTACTCGCCTCGGGAGAATGAGTCACCACTCAAAGACAAGACCTTAGAAGAACTCCCAACAAAACACCAAAGACTTCCCTTTCAGAATGCCTACTTAGTGCAATGAGTAGGATGGCGTCCCATACCACCACCTACCCTAAGTAGTACATTCATTTCGAAGGTTTGGCACCAAGTCTCCCCTTTCGGAAGGTCCTACTTAGTTCAATGGATAGGTAGCGTCCAATACCACCACCTACCCTAAGTAGTACGTTCTTTTAGAAGACTTAGTTCAATCAAAATCACATAGGTATCACATTACTTAGATAACTTATCATTTTCATTACTTTTGTGGGGGTTTAACTTAATCGACAAAGACCATGAGAGCTAGGCATGGAATCCCGAGTAGGGATCCTCACATGCCTAGAGTAAGGTTGTACTTCTTAGCTTTTACATGGCTTTCCCAATAGCTATACCTTAGAGGGAACATAGTTAATGGATAGAGAGATTGCTACTAAGTGACTCATTCTCTACTAACGAGGTGAACTCATCTCAAGAGGTATAAGGGAATACGACATCTCAACTCACGAAGCGTATTCCACCTCTTCTTCCTATCCTCTCGGTGCTAGGGATAACTCCCCACGGATTCTCACATTAAAGATTATAGGTTAAGGATAACCAACGAATGCCACATCTCAACTCACTAAGTGCATTCATCCTACGACCTATTCTTGGAAATCTCATTGTGAATAGTGAGTTTGCTACTAGATACTTCATCTCAACTCACGAAGAGTGTCCACCCCAAGACTCCCCTTCTTACTAAACTTAGCTTCATTTATTCGCTTAAAGTGTGTGTGAACATGTGAGCACACCCTTCATATAAACATCATTTCATATACATCACTTCTAAACATGCTTTATACTTCCATTTATTCAACTTACACACTTTACATACTTCACTTAGTCACATTCTTCAATTAGACCAAAATATAGGTCAAACATACCATTTAATCTTCACAATCACAAAACAAGACCCATTTACAATATCTATTTTTTCTACAATTTAGACCTTCAAGATCACATTCTCAATACATAATAAACATCTCCAATTAATCAAATAAGCACCGCCACCAAGAAGGTGGACCATACCACTCAAAATCAATTTATCATAAGAACAATACAATATAAGAAACTCTTCAATTTACTAACCCATAACAACCTATGAACATTTTATCATTAATTCATCATAATAAGGCCCTAAGGGCAGTAGCTAAACCATCATTACAACACAATAAGACCAAAGTTCATTTTATACATAAACATGCTCATTTGACCCATTTCATAAACCACAATTTGAAAGGAAACTTTAACATGATTTCATCATGGTTTTAGCATTAGAATCACCAACTAACATAATAACATCATTAATTACTTAATAGAAACATTTTTAAGCAAGACCCGTATTGGGTTGAAGATAATAGAAGTTAGGGTGTAAACCCCTTTATGAAATTCATTGGAAATGGCTTCTTGAATGAAAGGGTATTCAAGAATCGAATAATACATCAATAATTAAGCAAACCCAAGAGTTTTAGTGCATAAATCACGTCCAATCATCCCTCCTATCCTTCCTTGACATCTAGCTTTCAATGGCGACTTTGAGAGAGTTTGTCTTTAGATAGAGAGTTTGAATGTTGAAGTGAGGGGTCTTGTCTAGATCAAGGGACTAAATCTAACTTAATATAACTTTAAAACACTAAAAATATTGACCTAGGGTTATAAAAGACTTGGGGTGAATTTACACAAAACACCCCAAGTAGGCAGCAAGCTCCAGCAGCTTTTTGAAGGGACAATCGATGGCCCGTGCTGCTGGGCGTCGATGACATCATAGGCTGGTTCAAGGGAGGGCTGAGTTTACCACCAATTATGGGATGATGCCCCTCAGTAGACGGGGAATCGATGGGCCTATGCCCGGTAGACTGGTCCGTCGTTTGGGCAGTGTTCTTGGCAATCTTGTCCAATTATTGGGCCCTTCATCTAGGGCCCCTTGTGGATCCTATGTGGGGTCGTGCCCGGACGTTAAACCCCTAAACTAATTCGTCTAGGTATTAGTAACATCACGCGTCATTTTAAAGGAAAACAAACAAGTAAAAATCACACAAAAACATCAAGACACACAATTACAATCTAAGGCACACCTTCCGAACGTCATGGACGTTCTTGGGCGTTTGACCTCCAAACTTAACCAAACTTCACACACTTCCTAATAACACTAATATAACTCATTTAAATTTAAAATTAACTTCTATAAACAATCATGAGGCTCTAGTTCACCTTAGTTCATTTTGGGGTGTTAGATTCTCCCCCACTTGGGTTAACATTCGTCCTCGAATGACACTTAAACTTCAAGAACAATCAAGACTCACTTAGAATCGCATAACACAAAACAATCATGATTTAACATCAAAATCAAAGCATAAACTAACAAAGGTCATCATTTCACACTTTCAAACAATTAGCAACATAGGCAATTTCTACCAAACCTCACAAGTTTTAAAACTCATTCTTAACCTTGTTTTATGGAGGAACTACCTTCTCCAACATTAAACATGCTCATATAAAATACTTTTTCACACATTGAAACTTCAATCAAGACAAGGCAAAATTTTCTCAAATTGCAAAATTTTCAAAGTGAACATTCACTGTAACACTGCCAAACATACAAAAAATTTCAAAATTCAAATCTTTGAGCAATTCATCAAGATAACATGATCATATGAACTATAAAACCACATAAACTCATTTCATAACATAGAAACAACAATCAAAGAGTGTTAAGACTTACAAAAATTATCAAAGCCGGATTAGTTATCCTTCCTAGCTTCCATCCCATAGGAAGGGTTCTTCTTGGGAGCATTAGGATCTAGGGAAGCTTGATTGACATATTTCCCCTTGCTTTGAGGTTAGGGAAGTCCCTCATCTTTTGTCTTTATTACGACATGCAAAACAACCATCCGTCCAGGCAAGACACCTACCCGAATGTTTCTTTCCACAAGTAGGACACCTAGCCCTTTCAAAAGTGTGGCCACCACCATGAGAATGTTGGTTTGGAGCCCTATCCTTGTTCCCAATGGAGTAATCATGGTGATAAAACATTTTCTTTGATTTTGGTGACTATAATCATCCGACCTAGGCCTTTTTCCCTCTTGCCTTATATCCCTAATTTTGGACTCCTCAATTTGTTGTGCATAAACCATGAGCCTAGAAATATCCATGTCACTAAGAAGCATTGTCGTACGCTCTTTCTCCACCAAGCTAGACACTCCCATCAAAAACTTGTTCATCCTAGCACTACGGTTGGCTACCATGGTCGGGGGATACTTAGAGAGTTGGGTAAATTTGAGAGAGTACTCTTGCACACTCATTCCCCCTTGACGAAGATTCATGAACTCGACCATTTTCTTCTCTCTCTACTCTAGGGGAAAGAACCTATCTAATAAAGCCTCTTTGAATTCCTCCCAAGCAACCAAACCTCTTTCTAAGGGTATTTCACCTCTCCATTGCTCATGCCACACTTGAGCAACATCCTTAAGTTGGTAAGCGGCCAATTCCGCTTTCTCCCTAGGGGTCACACCCATAGTATCTACCACTTTGAAAACCTCATCTATGAAGCCTTGTGGATATTCATCTACCTTAGTACCATGAAAAGTTGGAGGGTTCATCCTCATGAAATCACAAATCCTAGAAGCGGGTGTACTAGCATTTGGTTGGGGCCTATCTCCTTGATTTGCTTGGGCAACAAAGTTATTGTTGACGACATTAGCTTGAGCCGTCATGAGTTGGGTCAAGTTCATTAGGGAAGACCTCAACTCCGCATTAGTCATATCACCCACAACAAAAGGAGCTTGGGGCATAGGAGGCATTTGGGGACCTTGAGGTTTTGGATGCACTTGAGATTCTTGAAGGGGAACCTCCACATTCTCTTCCTTCTATAGGCCAACAATAGGAACTTGGTCACGGAGAGGGATCCTCTCATTAGCTACACCACCCTCCTCCCTTTTCTATAGGCCAACAATAGGAACTTGGTCACGGAGAGGGATCCTCTCATTAGCTACACCACCCTCCTCCCTTTTAGCTGTCGATCTCCTCGTATTCATGTCCTAAAAACACAAAGAGAAGAGGTTCAGAAAAAACACCTTATAAACTCAACTCTAAGGCACGACATTTGAATAGAGAAGAAAGTGAAACATCTACCATCCTATAACCTCTTGTCCATGGATGTGTCGCTACTCACACCACTGAACAAGATACTACTAGATGTGGCTTGTCAGACTTTTAGACCTTAAACTATTTCCCAAATACTTATGCTCTGATACCAAGTCTGTCACGACCTAAAAGTACCCCCTAGAGGTTAGGGTTAGCTCTCGGATCGTGGGCGGGCGTTCTTGACCCTTTGGAGTTTCGTACAAGCCCTTCAACTCTTACTCATTACATAAAGCATGAAAAGTAGTGCGGAAATTTAAACTTTTCATGATAATAAAATAAAAGAAGTCTTTCATAAATATAGGGAAATCTTATCTTCACAAACCAACTTAAGGACACAACTTAGAATCTTAGGGAAACGTCCCTTTACAATGAAAGAAAAGACAAATTAAGTCTTAACAATGAAACTAAGAAACATAAACTGTGTCCTCGATATGAGGACATACCAAATTCTGAGAGATAGAATTCCCAAGCTTCAACTTCGATCTTCCAAAAGCTTCCAACCTATACGTATAAGGTATATAAAAGTATGAGGTTAGTACAACAATGTACTAAGTATGGTATATGCAAAAACATGTAAAAAGGGACATTTTAGAAAAAATAAGCTTTCATGCCAATTTAATAAAACATTCATGAACATAGGAACAAAACAACATAAGAAGCATCTTTTAACACTTAAAGAAGCATTTCCATAATTTTACCTTAAAATTACACTTTACAGTAAAGTCATCACACATTACAGTGAACTACGCATATATACGACTCTCACACAAGTACTCTCCTACAATAGGACTCTTAGGTCACACTAAGTGAAATGTGAGAGTAGCATCCCATACTACCACCTCCATTAGCGCTCCTAATAGATTCCCAAGGATTTGAGCTCGTTACAACAGATAGATAAAAAATATGCATTTACAGTGAACTACTCCACTGACATTACAGTGAACCATTTTAAGTCATTATAGTAGATTTAAAAGCTTTACATTAAACTAAAGACTCCATAAATGGTGAACTTCCAAAGTATTGCAAATAAGGAAGTTAGCCAATTTCCGTAGGAGTTTCCCTACCTAAGGATAACCCCAAGATTCTCTAAGGTAATACATGAAGGAAACGTCTAAACACTTCCTTTAACGCACACCCAAGCGATCCTCAAGACTACCCCTTTCAGCTTACTCACCTCAGGAGAATGAGTCACCACTCAAAGACAAGACCTTAGAAGAACTCCCAACAAAACACCAAAGACTTCCCTTTCGGAATGCCTACTTAGTGCAATGAGTAGGATGGCGTCCCATACCACCACCTACCCTAATTAGTACGTTCTTTTAGAAGGTTTGGCACCAAGTATCTCCTTTCGGAAGGTCCTACTTAGTGCAATTGATAGGTAGAGTCCCACACCACCACCTACCCTAAGTAGTACGTTCTTTTAGAAGACTTAGTTCAATCAAAATCACATAGGTATCAGATTAATTAGAAAACTTATCATTTTCATTACTTTTGTGGGGGGTTAGCTTAACCGACAAAGACCATGACAGCTAGGCATGGAATCTCGATATTAACCCCTATCGGATGAGGGATCCTCACTTGCCTTGAGTAAGGTCGTACTTCATAGCTATTACATGGCTTTCCCAATAGCTATACCTATGTGGGCACATAGTTAAGGGATAGAGAGATTGCTACTAAGTGACTCATTCTCTACTTACAAGTAGTACTCATCTCAAGAGATATAAGGGAATACGACATCTCAACTCACAAAGCGTATTCCACTTCTTCTTTCTATCCTCTCGGTGCTAGGCATAACTCCCCACGGATTCTCACATTATAGATTATAGGTTAAGGATAACTAACGAATGCCACATCTCAACTCATGAAGTGAATTCATCCTCCGACCTATTCCTGGAAAGCTCATTGAAAGTAGTGAGGTTGATACTAGACAGTTCATCTCAACTGATGAAGAGTTTCCACCCCAAGACTGTCATTCTTACTAAACTTAGCTTCATTCATTCGCTTAAAGTGTGTGTGTACAGTTGATCACACCTTGCATATAGACATCATTTCATATACATCACTTCTAAACATTCTTTATACTTCCATTTATTCAACTTACACAATTTACATACTTCACTTAGTCACATTGTTCAATTAGACCAAAATCTAGGTCAAACATACTATTTAATCTTCACAATCACAAAACAAGACCCATTTACAATTTCTATTCATTCTACAATTTAGACCTTCAAGATCACGTTCTCAATACATAATAAACATCGCCAATTAATCAAATAAGCACCGCCACCAAGAAGGTGGACCATACCACTCAAGATCAATTTATCATAAGAACAATTCAATATAAGAAACTCTTCAATTTACTAATCCATAACAACCAATAAATATTTTATAATTAATTTATCATAATAAGGCCCTTAGGGCAGTAGGTAAACCATCATTATAACACAATAAGACCAAAGTTCATTTTATACATAAACATGCTCATTTGACCCATTTCATAAACCACAACTTGAAAGGAAACTTTAACATGATTTCATCAAGGTTTTAGCATTAGAATAACCAACTAACATTAATAACATCATTAATTAGTTAATAGAAACATTTTCATGCAAGACCCATATTGGGTTGAAGATAATAGAAGTTAGGGCGAAAACCCCTTTTTGAATTAATTGGAAATGGCTTCTTGAATAAAAAGGTATTCAAGAATGGATACCATACCTCAATAATCAAGCAAACCCAAGATTTTTGGTGAAGAAATCACGTCCAACCAGCTCTCATATCCTTCCTTGACCTCTAGCTTTCAATGGTGACTTTGAGAGAGTTTGAATTTTGAAGTGAGGGGTCTTGTCTAGGTCTAGGGCTTAAAACTAACTTAATATAACTTAAAGACACTAAAAATATTGACCTAGGGTTATAAAAGACTTGGAGTGAATTTACACAAAACACCCCAAGTAGGCAGCAAGCTCCAACAACTTTTTGAAGGGGCCAATAGACGACCCAAGCTACTGGGCGTCGATTGGTCGACGACCCGTGATGATGGGCATCGATGACATCAGAGGCTGGTTCAAGGGATGGCTGAGTTTCCCACCAAGTATGGGACGACGCCCCTCAGTCGACGGGGCTTCGATGGGCCTACGCCCAATAGACTGCTCCGTCGTTTGGGCAGTGTTCTTGGCAGTCTTGTCCAATTTTTGGGCATTTCATCTATGGCCCCTTGTGGGTCCTAGGTGGGGTCGTGACCGGACTTTAAACATCTAAACTAAGTCTTATAGGTCTTAGGAACATCCCACCTCAGTGTAAAGGAAAACGAATACGTATAACCCACATAAACACATGAGGACACACAAGTACAATCTAAGGCACACCGTCCAAACGTTATGGACGTTCTTGGGCGTTTGACCTCCAAACATAACCAAACTTCACACACTGCCTAATAACACTAATATAACTCATTTTAATTTTAAATTAACTTCGACAAACAACCCCGAGGCTCTAGTTCACCTTAGTTTGTTTTGGGGTGTTACATATTCCATAACTTGAGATTATGTTTTGCCCTAAGTTTGACTTAGAGGGATGTACGTTACCCTTAGTCCATTGGGAGAAGAAGAAAAATTGATGTTGACCAACTTTAAAGTGGTTAGTTGTCTTTTAGGTTTGATTCAAAGTAAGGTAATCCAAAGATAATGCTTACATTGTACCTAGGTATGATTGATTGGAAGGTTTCACCAAAGGTGATGACCCTTGTAGGTCTTACTTGACCTTGATGTTTGAGGGCATGATGTGGTTAGTCTTACCCTAAATGGGGGATAATGGTCCTAGTTGATAAGGATTTATGTTCCCTTGATGTTCCTACTTTGAGTTCCTTGAAATATTTTATGTTGAGAATCACTTTGAGATAATGATATGAAGGGTATGCTTAAGCTCCGATCCTAAGAGATGGGTGATATGCTTAGTTATTAATGTTTGTAAGCTAACGTCCTCCTAAAGTTGATATAAATTGTTCTTAAATGGGTTTACCCTGAGTGGGGGATGGTGGTATTAATGTTGTTGATATCGCCATCTTTTCCTTTTATTCTTACTAAAGCTTGAAATCAAAGAGTTACTAGTAGCTTGCTCATGATATGAGTCTTTCATATAAGTACAAGTTGCATGTCCTCCATATGTTATGCATGTCTTAAATGACACTATGTTATGCATGTTTTCAAAGATTTTTGTTTCGTGTAAATGGATTTTTGATCAAATTCATTTTTCTCATCTTTTTATGCATCTTTATATGATGAGTGTGCACTTGACTTCATGAGATGGTTTAATAAAAATGCTTAATTATACTTTTGATGTAAGGGTATTTTAGCTCCACAATGAGGTGTTGAGTTTAACTTAAATAATAAAAGATGAGTCCCTTTAAAAATGTGTGACTTTTGTGATTTGGGAAGTGTTAATGTAGGCTCACTCTTGAGAAGTAAATGTATTTCTAGCATATATCAGTGATGTGTGCCTATAAATTGCAATAATTTCCCTAAATGATGCATGTTTATGAAAGCCAGTGTCCTGCTAGATACTGAAATTTGTATGAAATAAATTTCTATTATTGTGGTGTTTGGTGTTATTTAACATTTTACAATCATGAGAAAGAAAGTATGATCATAACTTGGTTAGAAGTTGAGAAAATTATTCTTAAAATGTATTGACCTGTGTACATTGCTTGCATATGATCTATATGACAATTTGTGAGTATGTTGAGGAGAAGGACATTCCTCATTCAGTAAAACTAAACATGGTAATATTATGTGTGCCCTTGATGGTACTTTGTCTAACTGATAAGGATCCTTGTTGATCTACTTTACTCAAGTGTTTATGTGCATTTAGTATGAGTACTTGTTCGCTTCTTGAGTGATGATGTTGAGCATGACTATGTGTGATTTCCAGGATATTGCATGTTGATCTTGTAAATGAAATGAAATGTAAAGATCATGTCATGATTAGGATAAGGATCTTTACCTTATGAACATGAGAAATTACTTTGTGTTTGATGCATTAAGGAGTGAGTGAAGGTTAAACTTTCTTTTGTTTGCATTGAGTGCATAATGGTATGAAGTTGGTGTTCCTTGTAATTTTTGGGCATTAACTAATGTGTTATACCATGTTGAATGTTGTGGGTTTCACTATGGGTCATTCAGTATTGAAGTGTTTAAAATTTTCCAAGTGTCATTCGAGGATGAATGTTCCCAAGGTGGGGATATTGTTAAGACCCTCAAAATGAACTAAGGTATATAGAGCGTCACATGTAACTTAAAAGGTTATTATTATGTTCATAAAGTGTTTTACAACTTGAATAGTTTATTTGAATGAGTTTGGAGGTCAAAAGCCCAAGAACGTCCAAGACGTTCAAAAGTTAGTCTTTAGACATGTTAGTGTGTTATATGGTGTCTTTGTATGTATTATGTATTGTTTTGTGCCTAAAATGATAGGATAGGACCCTAACATGTATCTGATCGTAGTTTGGGTCGACACCTCTAGGAAAAACTCCCCAAGGAACACTCAAATGGTCCTTAAGGAGGACCCAAAAGTTGGCAATACACTGCCTTGGCAAGGGGCATAAAAATAATCAATGGACGAGTAAAGGGGCATTGACAACGCAGTGTACTGCCAGCTTTTGGGTCCTCCTCAAGGACACTTAAAGTGTTCCTTGGGGAGTTGTACTCAGACATTTCGGCATTAAACATACTCCAACATGTGTTTCCAACCTTTTAACCAATTTTCAATTTAATCCGACTCATCAAACCCTTTGAAACCTACACTAGCTCAATTTCACTAGTCTACGAACGTTGTGATTGTCCCTTGACGTTAAGACTATAACAATTCCTAATTAAGTTTATTACGTTCGATTTAGGTGTAAAACATCATTATTCAACATATGAGGCCCTAGTCTAGGTCCTGGAATTTACGGGGCGTTACAATATCCCCCCCCCCCCTTAGGAACATTCATCCCCAGATGACACCTTAAATTCTCTATTGGGAAAACGAAGAAGACTCAAGTCTAGAAGCACAACAACAAGCGATATCATAATGATTCACCGTTCATATTATGAATTCTCAAATCCTTTCAACACTTAAACATAAAATTAACACATAGGAACTTAATCCACAATTCATAACACATAAGAGCTCATCCTTTAATATCACATAGGGAGGAACTACCTTCTCCATTTTAACTTGAGTGTCAATATGAACACTTTCAAAGAGTTTACATCCTAATTTATTATCAAGGAAACATTACACATGCTTAACATAATTCTGATGAAATCAATGTAGCACACTACAATTTTAAGTGCAAGTCAAACATGAGAAACATATTTCATGAAAACTCAATGTAGGCATGATTTTCTACAAGAATATGCCCATACTAGATAGAAATGATAAGTTTACATTATTTATAATACTAATTTAAGAGAAAGTTACTAACCTTGACCTTGGCTAGGAGTAAGAGGGAAAATATGAGGATAGAAGGATTTCATGTCGGCCTCGTCCTACCATGTTGCACCCTCAACAAGATGGTTCCTCCATAGAACTTTTACGGAGGAAACCTCTTTATTCCTCAACTTCTTAACCTGACGATCCAAGATCTCAATTGGAACATCTTCATAGGAAAGTTTCTCACTTACCCCTAAACTTTCTAGAGGAAGATAGACACCGGGTCCCCTATACACTTCTTGAACATAGAAACATGGAGCACCAGATGAACTGAGGCTAATTAAATTAGAAACTTTAACTCATATGCCACTTCCCCAACTCTCCTAAAAATTTCATCAGGTCCCACATAACAGGGACCAAGTAACCCATCTTTCTAAACCTCATCACAACTTTCATGAGTGAAATTTTCAACTCGACCCAATCTTCTACTTCAAATTAGAGATATCTCTTTCTATTGTTGGCATAAGACTTTTCCCGACTATAAACTGACTTTAATACGTGTTAGACACCTTACCACCAAATTTCATCATTTTCCGACTCTTAAAACATAGTCAAATAGGCTAAGGCACCCTAGCACCATTTGATGTTTCCGGTTCCTTGACGTTTTGATTGTAGAACTTCCTAAATGACTTATATACATTATACTTGACTTTAAAACATTGTTACAACTCTTAGACACTTATGTTATGATCTAGGTTAGGCTTTAGACTTTCGGAGTGTTACATTATCCCCCATTTAGGAGCATTCGTCCCCGAATTACACGAAATTCTTTTAGAAGGAAGGGATACACTCAAGACTAGCAGCCCAACCAACAACAATACATTATAACATGATTTACAACATCAATCATGGCATTTACACATAGCAATTTAAAATTCAATTACTAAACCTAAAGCTCAAAATCACAAAATGAGGAATTGCCTTCTCACAACAACATGAGCTCAACATATTATTAAGGAGTCAATTATGCCAAAACTCAAAGTATCAACATGCTCAATATCATTTCATAAAGACTCAACATATCGAAATGCACAACATAACTCAAAACAAGTAAAAAGCAAAACTTTCATCTTAGGCATGAAACTTCACTGTAACATCACTGTAACATGCACCATTTTGCACAATTTAACCAAAAATCAAGATAATTTCAAATTTAGTCATTATTTTCATTATTAGTAAGAAAAACTAACCTTCGTTACGAAAGAGATGAGGATAACGGGACTTCATGTTCGCCTCGGCCTCCAATGTTGCTCCCTCGACTAGGTGGTTTCTTCATAACACTTTTACGAAGGCCACCTCTTTGTTCCTCAATCTCTTCACTTGACGATCAAGTATTTTAACCGAAACCTCTTCATAAAAGAGATTCTCCTTCACAACAATACCCTCAATAGGAAGAATAGACTCGGGATCACCAATACACTTTTTAAGCATGGAAACATGGAAAACCGGATGAATCGAAGATAGTTCACTAGGGAGTTTAAACTCACATGCAACATTACCAACCCTTTGCAGAATTTCATAGGGACCCACATAACGAGGGATCAACTTCCCTTTCTTGCCAAATCTAACCACCCCTTTCATAGGCGAAATTTTTAGATACCCCTTATCACATTCTACAAACTCTAAATCCCTTCTCCTATTATCGGCATAAGATTTTTGCCGACTATAGGCTGTTTATAACCAGTTCCTTATGATATGAACTTTCTCTAAGGTCTTATAGATCAGATCAAAAAAAAGAAGCGAAGAATCACCAACCTCAAACCATCCAATAGGAGATCTACAACTCCTACCATACCAAGCTTCATAAGGAGCCATAGATATGGATGAATGAAAACTATTATTGTACCAGAACTCCACCAGATCATCCCAATTTCACTTTAAGTTAATGATACAAGCTCTATGCATATCTTCAAGAGTTTGAATCCGCTTGACCATCTGTTTGAGGATGAAAAGTGATGCTTAACTTCACTTGAGTACCCAAACCTCTTTGAAATGCTCTCTAAAACCTAGATGTAAATTGAGAACCAATATATGATATGATGGAAAAAGGAACCCCATGAAGACTCACTATCTTGTCAATACATATCCTTGCATAATATTCCGCCGAATAAGTAGACTTCACGGGAATAAAGTGTGCGGATTTGGTCAATCTATCCACTACAACCCATATAGAGTCATATTGCTTTTGAGTCCAAGGCAACCCAACTATGAAATCCATGAATAGAGTATCGGGGTCCATGAGCCTCCTCAAGGATCCTATTTTTAAAAACCCAAGAGTACCCCTAGAAGAAGGGAGCACCCATAGATCGGAACAATTGCGTACTTGACCTTTCGGAGGTCTTGTACAAGCCTTAGCTATCATTAAATACATAAGACATGAAAAGCAGTGCAAAATTAAAACTTTTCACGAATAAATTAATAAAGAAAACATATTTCATAAAAGATAAGGCTTGATCTCGTCTACACAAGCCAACTTAAAGACACGACGTAAGTATCTTAGGGAAATGGCCCTTTACATTAAATGAAAATATATAATTAGTCTTTAAAATAGAAATTAAGAGATATGACTATGCCTCGAATATATGAGGACATACTTCATCTTGAGAGAATCATTCCCAAACTTATCTTTTAGTCTTCAAACTTTCCTCGAACCTATGATTATTAAGTATAGAAAAGTATGGGGTTAGTACAAAACAATGTACTAAGTATGGCATATGCAAAAACATGCAAAAAGGGACATTTTAGTCAAATAAGCTTTCATGCGAATAAGTAAAACTTTCAATATTATAGAGTTAAAATAGTTTAAGAATCATAATTTAGCACATACTAAAAGAGTTCCATAATTTTAGAACGAAAAGACACTTTACAGTAACATCAAGCAACATTACAGTGAAACAGTGACATATTACGGTGAAAAATTCATTCCAAGCAATGTGAACTCATTTCCCGTTAGGATTCCCTAACCAAGTTATACTCCATAAGGTAAGACAAGAAGAGACAACCCATACACCCCCTTAAAGACATACCAAAGCGAACCTTAATATTTCCAACCATAGGTTTACCCAGTCCGGGAATCAAATCCACACTCTTGGTTAGATATTTTAAGGACATTCATACAAGAAGGATTTCATGTAATTACTCTTCTCCAATAGGAATTATACGTTACACTATGTGCAATGTGAGAGTAGCATCCCATACTACAACTCTCATTTAGTGCTCCTTGAGGATTCCCCTGGATTAAGCACTCTACATTAATTAGTCACTCTTAAATTCATAACATAAAACTAAGCTTTAACGTACTTACTTAACATTAGACCTTAAGTAACTTAACTTCTTTTACAACACATGATAGAACACACAAAGAATCCCCTTTCGGAAGGTATACCTAGTGCAATGGTAGATAGCATCTCATAACACCACCTAGGCTAAGTAGTACGTTCTTTTAGGAGACTTAGTTCATTCATTCTTTTGTAGGGGAATAGCTTTAACAGATATAGACCATGAGAGGTAGACATGGAATCCCGATACTACCCTTATCGGATGAGGGTTCCACACTTTCCTAGGTTGGGGTCTTTTTATTAGCGTTTACATTGCTTTTCCAATAGCTACACCT
The DNA here is from genome assembly GCA_022817965.1 of Solanum lycopersicoides. Taxonomy (NCBI): domain Eukaryota; kingdom Viridiplantae; phylum Streptophyta; class Magnoliopsida; order Solanales; family Solanaceae; genus Solanum; species Solanum lycopersicoides. Next base: position 22,391 of record JAJJBR010002023.1, read on the forward strand.
ATGCGGGACATAGTTAAGGGATAAAGAGATTGCTACTAAGTAACTCACTCTCTACTAACAAGGATTACTCATCTCAAAGGGTAGATTTGGTACATCTCTACTCACAATGTGCACCCACCCCTTCTTCAAATCCTCTCGTTGCTAAGCATAATTCCCCCACGAAATCTTAAACATTCATTATTAAAGGTCAAGGATAACTTTTGGACACTAGATCTAAACTCACAATGGGTATACATCCTCTAACCTACATTAGAAAGCTCTTGGGAGGGAGTGAGGTTGCTATGAAACACTTCATCTCAACTCACAATGAGTTCTCACCCGAAAACTCCGCTTTTTATTCACATTTTTAACTTCATTCATTCATTTACTCAAAGTGTGAGTGTGTGTACGTGTGAGCACACTTTTCACATAAATCATTACTTTCATAACATTGAATTCTAGACATGCTTACACCTTCATTCATCATTTCTTACACACTAGCATGCTCAACATATACACTTACTTCATTTAGGCTTAATTTAAGCAAGACATGGAATTCAAGCTTCATAATACATATCAACAAGAAAAATATTCATTATAACTTCATTTCACACATTAGGCCTTCAAATTCATACACATAATGCATACCAAATATATCAAAATACATCAAGCAAACACCGATACAAAGAAGGTGGACCATACCACTCAAGAACATTTCATAAGAGTTATACAATAAAATGAACTCATCATTTAACCAAGATTTGACCACCTATAATCAATTTCAATATTTCATAATAATATGTACCTTAGGGCAGTAGCTAAACCATAATAACAACATAAGGAAACCAAAGCTCAAACACTACACAATAATGTTCTTATAACCCATACATTAAGTTAAATGTTGTATATATGCATAAACATGAGTTCAATAGGGTTTTGAAATTTAAATAATCAATTAATTCTAGAAGCAACCTATTTGAATTATTAAAACACTTTTACAAGAAGACCCATGCTTAGAACCAAAACTAGGAGAAGATAGAGTTTGAAAACCCTTTTTGAAATCTCTTAGAAATGACTACTTGAATGGAAGACGGTTCAAGGATTATTACCATACCTCCATGAGAAGGAAACCCACTAATTTTGTTGAAGAAACACGTCCAACCAGCCCTCCTAGCTTTTCCTTAAGTCGTAGCTCCAATGGTGACTTGAGAGACTTTGTCTTTAAAGAGAGAGTTTGAATATTTGAAGTGAGGGGTCTTGTCCAGGTGTAGGACTTAAAACTAATATAATATAACTTCAAAACCATAAAAATATCATCCTAGGGTCATAAAAGACTTGGGGTGATTATACAAAACACCCCAAGCCAAGGCAGTCGCGTCCAGCGTTGCCCATCAACGACGGACCGTTGATGCATCGACGTCCCGTTGATGAGGGCTCGTTGTTTGGTACTGCACCTCCCAAAATTTTCAGGCTGCAGGTCCAATAGGTGTACCAAGTCGACGAGTCGTCTATTGGTCGACTGGTTGGTTGGTTGACACAATTTTGGCAGTTTTGGTTCCTAGTCTTGGGTCCTTCTCTAGGGCCTCTCGTGGATCCTAGGTTGAGCTTTACCCGGAAGTTAAACCCCTATACATAGTTGTATAGGTCTTAGGAACATCCCACATAAATTTTGATTAAAACGAACACATAAAACTCACTAAAACACATCAAGACACACAAGTACTTTCTGAGACACGCCTTCCAAACGTCATGGACGTTTGACCTCCAAACGTCACCAAACTTCACACACTGCCAAAGAACATCAATATAACTTATTTTAACACAAAACCAACTCATTAAATATTCACGAATCTCTATTTAACCTTAGTTCATTTTAGGGTGTTACATTCTCCCCCACTTAGAACAACATTTGTCCTCGAATGACACTAAACTCTTTTAAGAACATTAAGGACATTACTATAAGCACTTAACACACAAAATCAAGTCTCAAACATTCATAATCAATGCTCCAAACTTAAAAGGAACACAATTACAGAATTATAAGCACTTTGCTAAGCAAAACAGGCAACTTTTAAGAGGAAACTTCAAAATTCAAGCACACACTTAATGCATCATTTTATGGCGGAACTGCCTTCTCTAACATTATACATGCTCATAAACATCATTTTAAACACATTTGAACCATTATTCATGAAAGTGAACTTTTTTCTCAAACTTCAAAAACTTAAAGTGAGCATCACTTCTCACACAGTGAAACATGCATGATTTTCAACAATTTTCTCCTTTAAGCATTTTATCAAGAAATCATGAACATAAGAAGGAAAAAACCATATAAAATAGTTTTGTAACATAAATATAACAACCATAAAGGGTTAAGGCTTACCGGGACTATCAAATCTGGATTAGTTCTCCCTCCTAGCCCCTAGCCCCCATCCCATATGGAGGGTTCTTCTTTGGAGCATTAGGATCTAGGGGAGCCTGATTGACCCCTTTTCCTTTCATATTGATGTTGGGTCATTCTCTCATCTTGTGAATCTACCACCACATGCAAAGCAAACATCCATTCCGGCGACACTTACCCAAGTGTTGCTTCCCACAAGTAGCATACTTAGGTCTCTCAAAAGTATGGCCACCACGTTGGGAATTTTGGTTGGAAACTCTATCCTTGTTCACCATGGAAGTCTCTTGGTGATAGAACCTCCTCTTAGGTTTTACTTGACTATATTCATCAAACCTAGGCCTCTTCCCCTCTTTTCTTATCTCCCTAATTTTAGACTCCATAATTTGTTGTGCATACACCATTAGTCTACAGATATCCATGTCATTAAGGAGCATTGTCGTATGACACTCCTTTTCAACCAAGCTATACACTCCCATAACAAATTTGTTCATCCTAGCTCTACGGTTGGATAATATGGTCGGGGCATACTTAGAGAGTTGGGTAAATTTGAGAGAGTATTCTTTCACACTCATTCACCCTTGACGAAGATTCACGAATTCAACCATCTTCTTCTCCCTCCACTCTAAAAGAAAGAACCTATCTCTAAATGCCTCTTGGAACACTTCCCAATCTACCGGACCATCCCTTTAAGGTCTCTCATCCCTCTATTTCTCAAACCACACTTGAGCCACATCCTTGAGTTTGTAAGCGACTATCTACGCTCTCACCCTAGGGGTCACACCCATAGAATCTACAACCTTGAATATCTCAACTATGAAGCTTTGTGGATCTTCATCCACCTTAGTGTCATGGAAAGTAGGACGGTTCATTCTCATGAAATTCCGAATCCTACAAGTGGGAGTACTCACATTAGGTTGAGTCTATCCCATTGGTTACCTTGGGAAAACAATTGATTAATGACGACTTGAGCTTGGCTGTCATGAGTTTTGTCAAATAATTAGGGCAATCCTCAACTCCGCATTAGTCATATCTCTTTCAACAAAGGGATCTTGATGATCTTGAGGCATAGGGGGCATTTGAGGTCCTTGAGACCCTTGATGTTCCGGAGGGGGAACCGCCTAATTCACATTCTGTAGGCCAACTATAGGTACTTGGTCAACATGGGGAGGGATCCTCTCATTAGCTGCACCTTCCTCCTCCCTCCTAGCGGTTGCTCTCCTCGTATTCATGTCCTATAAACACAGAGAGAAGAGGTTGAAAAAGACATCTTATAGAACTCAACTCCAAGGAATGACATTAGAATAATGAAGAAAGTGAAACTTCTACCATATTATAGCCTCTCATCCATGGATGTGTCGCGACTCACACCAATGAACAAGACTCTACTAGACGTGGCTTGTGAGACTTTAGACCCTAAAATATTTGCCATAAACTTATGCTATGATACCAAGTTTGTAACAACCTTAAAGTACCCGTTAGAAAAAGGGAGCACCCATAGGTCGGAACAATTGCGTACTTGACCTTTCGGAGGTCTTGTACAAGCCTTATCTATCATTCAATATGTAAGACATGAAAAGTAGTGCGGAATTAAAACTTTTAACGAATAAATTAATAAATAAAAAATCTTTCATAAAAGTTAAGAATTGATCTCATCTACACAAGCCAACTTAAAGAAACGACATAAATATATTAGGTACACGGCCCTTTACATTAAATGAAAATTCATAATAAGTTTTTAAAATAGAAACTAAGATATATGACTATGCCTAGAATATACGAGGACATACTTTGTCTTGAGAGAATCTTTCCGAACATTGTCTTCTAGTCTTCAAACTTCCCTCCAACCTATGCTTATTAAGTATAAAAAAGTATGGGGTTAGTACAAAACAATGTAATAAGTATGACATATGCAAAAACATGCAAAAAGGGATATTTTAATAATCTACGCTTTCATGCCGAATAAGTAAAACTTTCATGATTATAGCATTCCAACAGTATAAGAATCATCATTTAGCACATAATAAAAGAGTTCCATAATTTTAGAACCAAAACACACTTTACAGTTTCATCAAGCAACATTACAGTGAAACTTTGACATGTTACAGTGAACAATTCATTCCAAGCAATGTGAACTCATTTCTAGTGAGGTTTTCCTAACCAAGTTATCCTAAGACTCCCTAAGGTAAGACAAGAAGGGACCTCCCATACACCCCCTTCAAGACACACCAAAGCGATCCTTAAGATTACCAACCATAGGCTTACCTAGTCCGGGAATCAAATCCACACTCTAGGCTAGATATTTGAAAGACATTCATACAAGAAGGATTTCATTTAAGTACTCTTCTCCAATAGGAAATATAAATTACACTAAGTGCAATTTGAGATTAGCATCCCATACTACTACTCCCACTTAGTTCTGCTTAGGATTCCCTTGGATTAAGCACTCTACATTAATCACTCCTAACTTCATCACATAAAATATAACTTTAACATACTTGCTAAACATTAGACCTTAAGTAACCTAACTTCTTTTACAACACATGATAGCACACACGAAGACTCCCCTTTCGGAAGGTCTACTTAGTGCAATGGATAGATAGCATCCCATACCACCACCTAACCTAAGTAGTCTGTTATTTTTGGAGACTTAGTTCATACATTTAATATAAAACAGACCAAGATACCCCTTTCGGAAGGTCTACCTAGTACAATGGATAGATAGCGTCCCATACCACCACCTACCCTAAGTAGTACATTCTTTTAGGAGACTTAGTTCGTTCATTCTTTTGTGGGGGAATAGCTTTCACCGACATAGAACATGAGAGGTAGACATGGAATATCGACACTACCCTAGTTGGATGAGGGTCCTCACTTGTCTAGGGTGGGGTCTTTCTCTTAGATTTTAATTGGCTTTTCCAATAGATACACCTATGCGGGCGCATAGTTAAGGGATAAGGAAATTGCTACTAAGTAACTCATTCTCTACTAACGAGGAGTAATCATCTCAAGGGGTACATTGGTTACAACATCTCTACTCACAATGTGCACCCACACCTTCTTCAAATCCACTCGTTTCTAAGCATAACTCCCCCACGGAGACTTAAACATTCATTACCAAAGGTCAAGTGTAACTTTTGGACACTCCATCTCAACTCACAATGGGTATCCATCCTACAACCTACACTAGAAAGCTCTTGGGAGGTGGTGAGGTTGCTACTAAAAAATCCTTCTCAACTCACAATGAGTGCTCACCCCAAAACACCCCATTTTATTCACATTCTTTAACTTCATTCAGTCATTCACTCAATGTGTGAGTGTGTGTACATGTGAACACACCTTTAACATAAATCATTACTTTCATAACATTGAATTCTAGACATGCTTAAACCTTCATTCATCATTTCTTACACACTAGAATGCTCAACATATACACTTACTTCATTTAGGCATAATCTAGGCAAGACATGCAATTCAAGCTTCATAATACATATCAACAAGAACCATATTCATTATCACTTCATTTCACACATTATTCCTTCAAATCCATACTCATAATACATACCAAATATATCCAAATACAACAAGTAAACACCGCCACCAAGAAGATGGACCATACCACTAAAGAACACTTTATAATAAGAGTTATACAATAAAACCAACTCACCATTTAACCAATCATTCACCAAAAATAATCAATTATTCAATATTTCATAATATTATGAACCTTAGGACAGTAGCTAAACCATAATAACAGCATAAGGAAACCAAAGCTCAAACACTACACAATCATGTTCATTTTACCCATTTCTTAAGCTAATGGTTTGAAATATGCATAAATATGAGTTAATTAGGGTTTTGACATTAAAATAATCAATTAATACTAGAGGAAACCTATTTGAATCATTAAAACACTTTTACAAAAAGACCCATGCTTAGAATCAAAACTAGGAGAAGATAGAGTTTGAAAATCCTTTTTGAAATATTTTAGAAATGACTTCTTGAATGGAAGAGGGTTCAAGGATGACTACCATGGCTCAATGAGAAGTAAACCCACTAATTTTGATGAAGAAACACTTCCAACTAGACCTCCTAGCTCTTTCTTGAGTCTTAGCTCCAATGGTGACTTGAGAGTGTTTGTCTTTAGAGAGAGAGTTTGAATATTTGAAGTGAGGGGTCTTGTCTAGGTCTAGCCCTTAAAATTAATCTACTATAACTTAACAACCCTGAAAATATCATCCTAGGATCATAAAATACTTGGGGTGAATTTACAAAACACCCCAAGCCAAGGCAACCGCGTCCAATAGCTTTTGCAGGACCACCATCGCGCCGATCAATGAAGGACCACCGATGCATCGACTTACCGTTGATGAGGGCTCGTGGTTTAGTACTGAAGCTCCAAAAATGTTAATGCTGCAGGTCCAATCGACAGACCATGTAGACGAGCCGTCGATTGGTCAACTGGTTGTCGATTGGTTCGTTGGTTGACACTGTTTTGGCAATTTTGGGTCCAAGTCTTGGGTCTTCTCTAGGGCCCCTCGTGGGTCCTAGGTGGAGTCGTACACGCACATTAAACCTACATACATAGTCCTCTAGGTTTTAGGAAAATCCCACATACATTTTGATTAAAACGAACACATGAGATTCACTAAAAAACAACACGACACACAAGTACTTTCTAAGACACACCTTCCGAACGTCATAGACGTTCTTGGACGTTTGACCTCCAAACATCACAAAACTTCACACACTCCCTAAGAACATCAATATAACTCATTTTAACAAAAAAGTAACTCATGAAAAATTCATGAAGCTATAGTTCACCTTAGCTCGTATTAGGGTATTAAGCAATTCCTCAAATCATCCTCATTGGACACACACAATCTCCCTTGATACCTAATAACACCATCCCCCCTGGGAGAATGACTCATTCATCTTTCCAAGAATTGATTCTTTCAAATCAATCAATAATGGATAAAGGTGTTGCTTAGACTTCACCTCAACCACCAAAGATGACTGAGAGTTATGATGTATCACCACACCACCATTTGGAGAACCTTCAATTCCAACACCTAAACGAGCCAACCTATGAACATCTTTCACAAGGTTTCTATTGGCTTCTTCCATATGGAACACACTTTCCATGGACAAACGACTTTGAGCATCGGCTACCACATTATCCTTGACGGGGTGATAGAGAACACAAATGTCATAGTCTTTCAACAACTCTTGCCACTTACTTTGCCTGAGATTCAACTACTTTTGAGTGAATACATATTAAAGACTTTTATGGTCCGTATACACATCAACATGAACCCCATCGAATAATTCTTCTCATGAACTTTGAGTTGCCTAGAAGCATAAAATAATTTTTCCATGTTGGATAAGAACACACCCCAACCCGACTCGGGATGCATCATAATATAGCACAGAACCCTTCGTACCCTCTGGTAGGGTCAATACCGGAGCGTAAGTAAGCCTATCCTTAAACATTTGGAAGCTCTTTTCACATGCTTACGACCACTCAAATTTCACATTCTTTTGGATCAAGGTTGTCAAGGGAGAAGCAAGAGACGCAAACCCGTCGACAAACCTTCTATAATAACTGGCTAGGCATAAGAAACTCCTAATATCCATAGGAGCCAAAGGTTTAGGAATTTTATTTACTGCTTTGGTCTTTTTTGGATCAACCTCTACACCTTCACTAGAGATGATATGACCAAGAAACGCTACCGATGTCAACCAAAACACACATTTGCTATACTTGGAAAATAATTGTTGTTCCTTAAGCACTTGTCACACCGCTCTCAAATGGTCCATGTGTTCACCCTCTTGTTTCGAATATACCGAGATGTCGGCAATGAAGACTATGACAAATGCGTCTAGGTAACTTCAAAACACCCTATTCATTAGGTCGATAAACGTCGCTGGAGCATTAGTGAGACCAAAGGACTTTACTAAGAACTCATAATCACCATATCCTGTTGGAAATTCAATCTTGGGAATATCTTCACCTCTCACCCTAAGTTGGTGATATCACGATCTCAAGTTAATCTTTGAAAAGTAACTCGCACCTTCGAGTTGATCAAATCAATCTCAATCCAAGGGAGAGGATACTTGTTCTTGATTGGGACTTTCTTGAGTTGACAATAATTGATACACATTCTAAGGGACACATCCTTCTTTTTCACGAACAATACTGGATCACCACATAGAGAAATACTAGGCCGAGTAAAGCCCTTGTCTAGTAAATATTCAGTTGAGCCTTCAATTCTTACAATTCGGCCAGAGCCATCCGATAAGGAGGAGTTGCAATGGGATTTGTATCTGGTAGCAAGTCGATACCAAAATCAATTTCCCGTTCTGGAGGAATACCAGGAAGATCAATTGGAAAGACCTTCGGAAATTCCCTCACTACGGGGACCGACTCAATGGGAGGAATTTCAGAGTCTAAATCATTGACACAAAATATATTGTATAAGAACCCTTTAGAGATTATCTTACAAGATTTCAAACGAGAAATTATACAACCTCTAGGAATAGAATTTCCCCCCTTCAACTCTAAAATGGGCTCATTTGGAAAGTTAAACTTCACCACCCTTGTTCTACAATCTATGGAAGCAAAGCAAGCATGCAACCAATCCACACCCAAAATGACATCGAAATCAAACATACCAAGTTCTACTAGTTTGAAATAAGTAACTCTATTGGGCAACATTATAGGAAAACTTCTATACAGTATTTTTGCAACAACCGAATCACCCACCGGGGTAGACACCGAGAAAGGTTCACTCAAGATATCAGGAAAATGTCAAAACTTTTAGCTAATAAAGGTGTAACAAATAACACGGTAGCACCGGTATCAAGTAAAGCATATAGATCAATAGAAAAGACCTTCAACATACCAGTCACCACATTGAGAGAACTCTCTTGCTAACCTCTAGAGCGGAGAGCATAGAAGCGATTGCTCTTTGGAGCATCAACATTTCAACCACTTTTTTGAGCCTGACAACTACCATTGTTTTGACCCTTCACATTAGGGCAATCCCTAACCTAGTGGCCACTCTTGCCAAAACCAAAACAATTGTCCGTCCCAACAAGGCAATCACCATAATGCTTGGTGCCACACTTTCCATAAGTTGGCTTCTTTGTTTGTGAACTAAAACCCCTTCCCTTTTGTGACTTAGGGTTAGACACCATATCATCACGAGCATTATGGAAATTGGAAGGAACTTGATTAGAAAACTTGTTCTTGAACATAAAACTTGTTCTTGAACATAGGCTTGTCTTGGATATCAAGCCTAACCTTGGAAGAAGAAGCATCAAAAGACCGCTCCCTTTGGGTATCCCTCCTCTTTTTCTTAACCCTTGTCTCCTGCACTTGTTGAGCATGAACAATGAGACGAGAAATGTTCATATTATGATGTAGCATAGCCGAACGACATTCTTCTTTCAAGTCATCTGAAACTCCCGTCACAAAGCTGCTCATTTCATCCCTAGGGTCGGAAACCATAAAGGAGCATACTTAGACAATTTAGTAAATTTTAAAGAGTAGTAAAATACACTCATACCTCCTTGACGAAGGTTGCTGAATTCTTCCACTTTGGATTCCTTCTTCTTCCAAGGAAAGAACCTATCAAGAAAAGCCTTCTTGAAATCTCCCATGTCACCGGTCCACCCCTTAAAGTCCTATTGTCTCTCAATTGGGCGTACCATGTTTGGGCCACATCTTTGAATTGGCAAGGGTCTAACTCGTCTTTCTTGATAGTAGTCAACCATATAGGATATACCATCTTGTATGTTTAGTCAATGAACTCTTAGGGGTCTTCCTCCACTTTGGACCCATAGAAATTAGGGGGATTAATCCTAGTGAAATCCCTGAAACGGGAGGCCATAGTTCCAACATGTTGGTTTGCTCGGGGTACCACCTCCCGATTAGCTTGGGCTGTCATGTCTTGTGCTTGAGTGGTGATGACTTGTGCTTGTGTAGTAATGGCTTGGGACATTTGGAGAAAGGCTGACCTTATGTCACCATCCGTAAAGGGCGGAGGATTGACCAGAGCTTGGTCATCATTAACAAGTTCTTCAAGAGGAGGGACTTGATTGACCCGAGGAGGAACTCCCGCATTCACAATCTCTTCATCAAGTCTTCGAGAAACTGTTTTTCCAGTATTCATTGCCTATAATCACAAAGGATTAGATGCTAAGGGCACATATAGTCACGACTCGAGAGGCACAAAATTGGATTTCCAAGGAAATGAGAGTTTCCTAAGCATCATATAGTCTCCTATTCATAAGTGTGGCGCGCTTCACAATTATGAGTAAGAATCTATATAGACTTTGTTTAGTGAGACATCGACTCTAAATATATTCAACATCATGCTCTGATAACAATTTTGTCACATCCAGGGAGCACCCCCTAGACGTAACAAGCGTTGTCGCTGTGGAAAAGTACAAATACTAGACTCTTAGTTTACATCATTACATAATAGGTTAAAAATGCGGAAAATGAAAACTTTTCTTCTATCTATCGTGAGGTTTATATAGACCTCTCGCATACACATACAATATTTCATATCTACTATACATAGACCCTTCGTATAAGAAGATTACACATTTTTCTACTTTTATTGCACATATATGTATATAAGATATAACATAGTTCTAAAACGGTTGTCTCATCTCATAACCATCTCAACATGAGTATAACAATCGCGCATAGCCAATACATGAACACAATAAAGCCACGTATAGGCTATACAACAATCTTCTTCAATGAAAAGGAAAGAACTAATAGTCTTTTAACTAGAACAACATCAATAGCTTGATAGTTTCATTATCCTCCAAAGGTGAGGACCTACCCAACTTGGAGAGTGAGAATTCCAAGTCTTCCTTCAAAAGTCGTCACAAGCCCTTCAACAACCGGAACTGAAAATGTTGGGGAAAAGGGGAGAAAATGGGGTTACCATCACTTGCACTAAGTATAGGATCACATGCACACAAAACATAAAATTATGCTTAAAAGGGACATTTCTTTAAAGCATGCGATTTTACTTTGAAAAGACTTATGCACATTCAAGAACAAATACAAGTCAATAATACATATTCATTAAGTCAAGACCATATACCTCACATGACCAACAACCTTATGTCTAATCAAGTCACATGCATATCAACATACTTAAGCACATAATCAAGATAACTCTATAACTAGTCATATCATCATAACCAAAGCAAGACCATTACTCATGAACCCTCATTCAGTTCACTGGAGCAATGATTAAGAAACTCCCCATAACCTGACTCAATCAAGTAAAACTAACAAGAACCATAACCAATGTCCAACTTCACATAGCATATCATTAAGAGTACGTAACCTCATACTTAAGCAATAGAGACTAAACACATGTTCATAAGAGTAACCAACATCACATAGTGCCATTAACATATAATATCATCATCTAAATATCTTTTACATTTATAAAAATATACATAAATAAGAACACATTCCAAGACATCCTTCAAGGTTAACTAGTGCAATGTATAGGTAGATTCCCATAACCCTACCTAGGCTAAGGTAAAACCCTTAGGTCATCCTAGTATAAGATCATTCCATTACTCCATTTTCCCTTTTGGGAACATCTTGTCTTAATCAACATAGACCACAAGAGCTAATGTGGAATCCGGTGTCATGGAAACCTACACCGAAAGAAAGCGGACTACTTGACAAGGTAGTACCAAACATGAACATAGCCACTATGTGGATCCACTAGCTAGTATTCCTATGGTGCAACATAGTTCAAGAACTACGAGATGTATTTGGTACCCTATTTATGCTATATGCATTATAGACTCTAATCTAATGAGTACGTTAGTGATCCTACCTTTTCTATGTCTTTAAGCCTTTATTAATGATCATAGCTTAATTTAGGTCATAGGGTCTGTCCCTTATATAATCATCATCATCGCTAAATAAGAATTGCATGAGTATTTTCCTTTCACTACAATTCATAAATGTGAGGTTAGCACATTTACATAATCACATCATGATAAGACACATTGGCAAGTTATAACCATCCTTATAACATTTACATCATAGACAACAACTCACAATCCATAGTTCAATATATTTCAATTCAACATCATACCAACCCGAATCAATCTTAATCACAAGATATACTTCAATATAACTTTATAACTGAACACAAGTAATCATAATCAAAGTAAAGAATTGAGATCACAAGACTTACCCCAATCTCCTTCATAAGCCATCATCAAGGTCTTACCATACACCATCTAACTCAACCAAACAATGGGTGTAATATCATCTCACAATAGTAACCAATATAACAATAGAGTCACTTGAATCACCACACAACAATAATTACTAGTTCATAGCCTAAGGTTAAAGAGTTAGGTCAAATTCATGATCTACTTCACAACCTAGGTAAATTACTCAAGAACTAGCATCATTGGATTTAAATATATCACCATCTACTCATAACATAGAATAATGACAACATAAAATAGTAATTCACAGATTAACCAAGTCAATTACATCAATACTAGATAATTCAATTCAAGATCACAAACTAGGATTAAGTGGAAAAGGTCATCTTTCAACAACTAGGCTAATTCATCCAAGAAGTAGCATAATTGAGTTATGATACATGTTAATCTATTCATAATAATCAAAATAAATTATAAACAAAGCAATTCACAAGATGAGTTTCGTTGGAAGAAAACCCACTTGAACTTCGTATTTTTGAAAACAACTTGAAGGAACCATTTGGGGAAATAGATCCCAAAGGTTAAATGAATCCCATACATTACTAATTTACAAAGTTTGATGGAGGAAACATGATCTTTAGAATCCCTAGAACACTCCTTTGGTTGGTCTTCTGTAGAGTTTCATTGGGAGAGAGAAAGAAAAGAAAAGGAAGTGCAATTGGGTTTTGGGAATAATAGGAGTTGGGTTTAGTCTAATTAGGTTTGGGATCTTTATAGGAGTCATTATCTAAATTAATCAGAACTTCATTATCCCCTAACTAATTAACTAACCGCTTAATTAAATTAAGTTAACCAACTTAAAATATGGCAGCAACACAGTGGATCTAACAACGAGACCCCGACCAACTGGTCATAGGTCAATCGACGGCCAAGGGACATGCCATCCTGTTGGTCCGTCGTTGGCCACATAGATTGGTCCAAATGGACCCTTGGCCAAATTGTCTAAGTGTCCATCATCAGTGTCCATCGACGCTCCTTCGATTGAGCCATCCCTCGCCGATGGGCCTCATTGGTGAACTATGTCTTTTGGCAACTTTTAGCCACATTTGCGAGGGACCTCCTCAAGGGCCTTTGGTTGGTCCTTTGGGATTCGTACCCGGAAGTTTCGACTATAAACTATATCTTATACGTTTTAGACACCTTATCACCAAATTTCATCATTTACCATCTCTTAAAACATAGTCAAATAGGCTAAGACACCCTAGCACCTCTTGAACTAATTTTCGGACGACATGGACGTTCCTTGACGTTTTGATTCTACAACTTCCTAAATGACTTATATACATAATAGTTGACTTTAAAACAGTGTTACACCTCCTAGACTCTCATGTTAGTCTATAGTTTAGGCTTTAGACTTTCGGAGTGTTACATTATCCCCCCTTAGTAATATTCGTCCCCGAATGACACTAAAATCTTTTGGAAGGAAGGAACAGACTCAAGACTAGCAGCCCAATTAACAACAATACATTATAACATGAGTTACAACATAAATCATGGCATTTACACATAGCAATTCAAAACTTCAATTACTACACCTAAAGCTCAAAATCATAATATGAGGAATTTCCTTCTCAGAAAAACATGAGCTCGACATATCATTAAGGAGTCAATTATGCCAAAACTCAAACAATTAACATGCTCAATATCATTTCATTAAGACTCACCACATCAAAATGCACAACATAACTCAAAACAAGTAAAAATCAATATTTTCATCTTAGGCATGAAACTTCACTGTAACATCAATGTAACATGCACCATTTTGCACAATTTCACAAAAAATCAAGATAACTTCAAATTTAGTCATTATTTTCATTATTAGTAAGAACAACTAACCTTCATTAGGAAAGAGAAGAGGATAACGGGACTTTATGTTGGCCTCACCCTCCCATGTTTCTCCCTCAACTAGGTGGTTTCTCCATTACACTTTTACGGAGGCCACCTCTTTGTTCCTAAACCTCTTCACATGATGATCAAGGATTTCAACTAGAACCTCGTCATAAGAGAGGTTCTCCTTCACACCAAGACCCTCATTAGGAAGAATATACTCGCGATCACCAATACACTACTTAAGCATGTAAACATGGAAAACCGGATGAACAAAAGATAGTTCACTAGGGATTTTCAACTCATAAGAAACCTTACCCACCCTTTACCACATAACAAGGGCTCAACTTCCCTTTCGTGCCAAATCTAACCACCACTTTCATAGGCAAAATTTTTAGATACCCATTATCACCTTCTTCAAACTCTAAATAGCTTCTCCTATGATCGGCATAAGACTTTTTCCGACTATAGGATTTTTTCAACCGGTTCCTTATGATATGAACTTTCTCTAAGGTCTTATAGATCAAATCGGGACCAAGAAGCGAAGACTTGCCAACCTCAAACCATACAATAGGAGATCTACACATCCTACCATACAAACCTTAATAAGGAGCCATATATATGAATGAAGGAAAACTATTATTATACGAGAACTCCACCAAAGGCAAATGCTCATCCCAATTTCCCTTAAGTCAACTATACAAATGTAAGGTCCCGAAAGTGACATAGGTGAACCAGAGCCTAAAATTGTTGTCAAGGTGGTCCAAGGTCCTTAATATGTAGATCATGTTGTATTGAGGCAGTATTTAAAGTATTAAGTGCATTGGAAGTCAAACATCAAGGATCAACAAAGACGTTCGATGACTAAGTCACCTAAGTGCTTCGTACAGGGGCCTATGTGTTTATGTGTGTGTCATGTGATAATAAGTTCTTAAATGAGTCTTATATGACATATATAGGTAATGTGTCAAGTTTCAAGAAGTTTGGAGGTCAAACGTTCAAGAACGTCCAAGGCATTCGAAAGATGTGTCTTGAAATGACCTTGTGTATCTAGGCATGTTTCGTTGAGTTTTACGTATTCATTTGGAGTGAAATTCATGTGAGAGGTCCTAAACTCGTATACAGTCATGTTTGGGTTTGAAACGTCCGGGAAAACATCCCCAAGGACCAAACAAGGGTCCTTGCGGAAGGACCCATGCCGGTGGCCAAGACAGCCCAAGGCAGCCTCACCTACAGAAGCCAATCGACGGCCAGTGGGCTAGTCGATAGTCCGTGGGTGAAGGTAGTGGGTAGGTACTTATCCTAGGTGTCTAAGCTACCTGTCTTAAGTCTCTGAACCCATCGACGGAGTACAGGACGGCCCGTAAGGTGACCTACGTCCCGTCAATGGGCAAACTTTCGATGACAAGACCTTGTCCCAGACCACGGACCAAAGGACGGTCCGTCGATGGTCCCGTAGGTTGGGAATTAGGCTGGTAAAGGATGTTAACTACATCCAGCCTCTGAACCAATCGACGGGAGGACAGGACTGTCTGTTTGTGGACAAACGGTCCATCGACTTCCCACCGTCGATGGTGTCATGTCCCTGCGCAGTTTCACTGCCAAGTGAGGGGTGAACTTGTAAATTCACCCCACTTCCAAATAAGAGTATTTACCGTTCCATAAGTGACCTCTAAAATATAATAATTGATTTTAAATGATTTAGAACAACATTTAGCACTTAGAATTAATAAT
>JAJJBR010002024.1:0-32788 GCA_022817965.1 Solanum lycopersicoides
TTGTAGCTCCACTCTTGACTATCAATACATAAAATTTAAATCTTGCTTTAAATGGTGTGATAAACACTTGTTCTACCATATGGAATCATATGAAGTGGTTAAAATTCAAGGTGGAGAATGAATGGCCAAGGTTTGGCAATACATGTACTATAATACATACTCAAAATTGTTTGTCTTTTAAAATATCATTTTCATATTCCATTATTATTTCATTCTAGATATTTTTCAGATTTTTTACTTTGATTTTGATATATGTTTACTAGATCTCAAATTAAAATAAACTTTTATCTTTTAGGATAAAGATAAAGATTATATGCTCACTATTTTATTTTTTACTTTTTTTTTTACTTTCTTTTTAAAGCTTACCTTTCACTGTTTCTTTCGTCCACTATAATTTTAAGATTATCTGACTAGAGATAAATAATACTCACTATTCGAATAATTCTAGTTTTTTTAAATTTTACTTCTAAAATTATATTGCCTATATTGTCATTAATTATATATTTTAAGATTTTCTTAACATAATTAATTGACTATATAAATATCCAGAGATTGATTAGACTTTGATTTTATGCCACAATTTGGATCAGTATCCACCTCGTTTCTTTTGAAAAATATTTGGTGAATATGCTTATCGTCAGTCAATCACATCAACTTGGAAAAAAAGATATACATGGCCATAATTAATTTTGACCAAATATGTGAAAGAGAACACACCTTAATCTGTTAACTCTTTGTGTCTTTCTCAATTGATTTGACATTAATTTTACAATGAACTTATGCTAAAGACTAAATGATTGACTACTAGCTATTAAGTAGATCTCCAACGTCTCCGTTTTGATTTACGTAACATCTTTTAAATTTTGTAGAAGGATAGTTAGGCCTACTTTATTGTAAGCGACATAGTATTGATCAATCTAGAATACACATGTTCAAAAAATGAAGGTGGTGGAGATGAGATGATTAGATGAATGTGAGCAATACTAAGAGAGATACTAAGAGAGATAAACTCAAAAACGAGTTTCTGGGGACAAAATAATAGTGAACTCTATGACAAATAAGATGAGGGAAATGAGACTGTGAAGACTCGTACATGTGAAGAGGAAGGGTAAAAGTGTAAGGATTGACTATAATAGATCTTAGAAGAAATAGAAATAAGCCGAAGAAGAATTGACAAGAAGAAATTAGATAGGACATATCACATCTACTGAGGACATGAGCCTAGATAGAAAGATTTGATGGTAAAAAAACAAACATAGAAGGGTTATATAGGTAGCCAAATATTGTAGTTTATCTTGCTATTAAGTTGCTGTCATTTATTCCTTCATATCATGATTTGGTTATATTTGTTTTGAGTTAAAAGGATCTATCGGAAACAATTTTTATATTTTATAATGATAAGATTTTTTATAAACTTTACGTATATTTTATTCTCTTCAGATCTCTGCTTAAAAAATTATATTAGATATGTTACTGGTATATTGTAATGGTATGCTATTGTTGTGTTGCAATAATATTAAAAATTTGATAACACAATAGCATTTCATGTTACATCAGAATTAATTGACATAGAGTTTAGTGGAGTGGTTGCGTTGTACACATATGCATAAAATTGGAAAATTTTCAACTGCTCCATGGAGTTATTAAAGAACGAATATAGTCATGACTCTATAGTGAAGTAGCATCAATAAAAGCTAAAAACACAAACAAATACGACAAGAGGAGAGACTGATGAACGAGATTTCAATCTTAATTTCTTCTTAAAAACACGTGTGAATTATCAAGAAATTTAATCATTTGATCGATGGCTCGGAAAGGGGTGATTATTAGTGTTTATGTTGAATCTTCATCAACCATAGATCCACACAAATTTGATGACTTGAAAAGAAGTCAAGCACATGAATTTTTATTGAGGCCTAAGGGCACAACAAGAACAAAAGGGTACGATCGTCATGCACAACTTTTGGCCTATGCTCATGAATTAAGGCATGATAATTCTACACACCCTCAATTTTCGTCCAATAATCCAAAACAAAAGCATAAGGTAAAATTCTTGTTTCCATTTTGAAGTACTATATTTGAAAAAAATGTGAATTTTTGATGAACATTTATGATATAATAATTCGTCTGAAAAGCTTATACAAGCCAATTTCATCGAAAACTCGCATTTTGTTAGACATGATATAACATGACAAGTTACTAAATGGCCCCTAGGCCTTTTATGGGACATTTTTTTTATTAGTCAGTTCTAAATACAATGAAATATCGTGTTACAATAAATTATAAAGTATCAAAGAATATGAATTAATCGTTGAATTTGATTTTTTTGGTGACAAAATTATCCAACTTTAGGAATACTTAAATTTTCTTGTATTTGAATGATTTTTCAAGAAAGAGAGATGGACAAGAAGGATAGGATCGTCATTTCCACGTTTGTTTCGTCGAAAAAATAAGGAGCATAGGTATGAACGGATGGAAACGGAAGAAAATGAAAATAAATCCACATCCAATTTTTGTGTAAGTACAACAATTTATATTAATTAATTAATAATAGTCAATTGATATTTATACTAAATATTTTACTTATAAATGTGCATTTTTAAAAAAATTTCTAATTAAAAGTTTGTGTTGTTTTATTTTCATATATATTATGCAGAAGAAGTTGAAGTGTTTACTGAAAGACATCTCATGTAGTATCTGGCAATTTGGCAAGAAATAA
This sequence comes from Solanum lycopersicoides, assembly GCA_022817965.1. Taxonomy (NCBI): domain Eukaryota; kingdom Viridiplantae; phylum Streptophyta; class Magnoliopsida; order Solanales; family Solanaceae; genus Solanum; species Solanum lycopersicoides. The sequence continues at coordinate 2,720 of JAJJBR010002024.1, forward strand.
TATGATGATTAAGTAGTAATGTAATTTGTACAATACAAAAAGGTATTTATGTTCCATTTTTTTTTAAAAAAAAAAAAGAAAGTATTTATTTGCGATCCATTTTTCTATCCAAAAATAAACACAATTAGCCTAAGTATAATAATTAAGGACGGATTACCATCTTTTTTTAATTTCTTGTTAGTGTGTTTGCTTTTCATTTTCATCATATAATGCATCTAATCTTAATAATATATTTCTTAAAAAACAGCGTTAATTGTGGATTCTACTTTAGTGAAGTGATTCTTTCTCTTTTTAATTTCCAAGCTTAGACCATAATTTGCTACTTTTTCCTAGTGGCTTATGTAACAACCAAATGTGTTGGGAAAAAAATATTTAATTAGAAAGTGGGAGTATCTTATAGCATGGAAACAATATTATATACTTGTTATTTTCACATTTGTTTTATTAAATTTTCATTTTTCTTTATTTCACCTGATATTTAATATTCGTTTTGAGGTATAATAATTTAGATTTATGTCAAAAAAAAAATTATTTTGGAGGATGAAGTGTTTTCATTTGAGATAACTATCGAAATTTAATCACCGATTAAAAATAATAAAAAATTTTAACGTGTTTGAGCCATAAAAAAGAATTAGTTCAGCAGTTGAGGAGATGTGCTTTATCAAATCCTCATGTATGTTAGGTCCAACAACCTAATTTAATACTTTACTTGGTCGGAATGATATTTTATCTCACCTTTCTAAGTATTTTTATTCTTTTAGTTTTAAATACTTTTTAATTAAAAAATGGAAAAATATTTACAAAAAATATCCTAAACTTTTTAAATATCTGGCCATTTAACATTACCCCTTCCTTATTTTTCGGCAGGACATTAAATATATATAAAATTTATATATTTGCTAGATATTTTGTAACTAAATCACTCAAAGACATGTCAATTTGTACAATGTATGTTATTTTTACATCCTTTACAATTTTCACATCCACATCCAACTAATTAAAGAATTTTTTCTCTAAAAGTTGACTTGGGGATTATGGAGAACAATAGAATCCATAATAATGTTAAAAATATAGCCAAAACTCTACCAAAATAAATAGTCACAAATAGTGTGAAAATAATCAAATGAACACTTGTGTTAGATTTCTTGCTTTCATCATGACATGATATTGTTGAAGCACTTGATGAATATTTTTTTGATGTCTTATTTCCCTCACATAAAGTGCCAATTGAAGTAATTTCATTATGTTGTGTTTCTTGCTTCCTTGATTCACCATCTCTTATATTTCCCCTACTACTTTTTGATTCAAACTGCAAAAATATAATGAACCAATCCTTAGTCATGACGCCTAGACGGTTGAAAACATAATTAAGTAAATAAATATAATTAAGTAAATAAATATGTATTATTTTAAATAATTAATACAAATGTTGTTGATAACATGAAACAAATTTTAACATGATATATCAAAACATAGTTATATAGAGGTCATAAATTTAAGGGTTAATATATATTCAATCTAAGTAATTTATGTTTTAAATAAAAATATGTTGCTCATCATGAGATGATCAGACAGTTTAATTTAACGGTGATTATATCCGCAAACTAGACACACATATAGTAGGAAAAAAAGACTATTAGATTGTCATGAAGAAAGACTAACCAATTGATCATTTTTCTCACTTCTTCTTGTGATAATACTTGAAGTAGATTGACCAATAGCATGATTATGAAGAATAGAATCCTCAACAATGGGACGAAAACAATGAAAGAATTTGCTCTTCATTGACCCCTCTTTTTTTTTTTTTGGTTTTGTTGAGGAAAACACAAAGTTTTATGACTCATGAAAATATGTGATTCAATTTATATAGAGTTGTAGAACAAAGGTGAATTTTTTTTGCTTTATTTGTTTGGTAGGGTTTGGATAGTTGCAATTTTTTAAGTGTATAGTTTAAATCTCACTAACCATGTTAATGGGAGTTGGGGTCCAAACAATAAGGCGACATGTGAAAGCTCACAAGACAAATCTTGAATAAATAAATTAAACATAAGCAAGTTATCATTACTAATTAATTTGAGCGACTTACATAAATTTTATTGGTTTGAGAACTAATTATTTAAATACGTTTTGATTTGTAATATTATATATCTTACCAGATTTTAGTGCTTCCAGATATGTTTACGCTATGGATTTGCAGAAAGAAAAGATACTCAAACTTATAGAAGTTGAAAGTCTTTTTATATGACAAAACAACTGTTTTTTTCTTTTAGAAAAACTCTTTTGGAGTAATAAAGTTGCTCCTACTTTATTATGATAAAGTAAATTTAATTAGACAAAACTTGTCTATATTAATTTAATTAGAGTGCAAAAGCATTTTAAAATGAATATATAACAAATTAAATTAGTGAAGGCTGCCGAGTGCCCACAACTTTAATAATTAAAATGATGAAATGATTTAGGTATTAAGTAAAGATCCTAATTTAGACCTTGCCAGTTGCCACTTAATTAATTATGTTACCACTTCAACTTGACATGTTTTAAGTATTGGGTTCGATTATTTCTGTTAAACATGATAACTATGTTCTTATCTTTTCTTTTTTAATTAATCGAAGCTGATATAATTTCGATTACAATCTTTATTCTTTGGAAGAGTACTTTGTGATGAGCACTTTGTGCGCTCTGCATATATTCTTTACTGTGTAATAGTCTACAAACACATGTGATGTTAACTGTACTGGACAAACCTTATGCGACAAGCTCGACTCAAAAAATATTAAGGGGATCAATCTCGAATCATCGGAATGGATGACCAGCCACCAAACCAACACAGCCATCCCGGAGACATATCTTCTTGTCTTATGTGATTTTTTCTGAAACCAAATTTTTTTCTTACGGTATGAATCAATAATTCCTACTTATATTTATTCAATATATTTGGTTTGATAAAAGTCAAACTATACTGCATCATATACACACTATAATAAAAATAAATTTTATTTACAATTTTGATGTGCATATTTATAACGACTGTTAAATCTTTTATGAACACAAATTAATTGATATTTAATTTAATATCGCTATAGATTTTAGAAAGATTTATAAAAGATTTAGCAATAATTAGTTAAGTAATTATCATTAATCATTTAATTAATCATAAAAATTATTTTTATAAAACATAAGTCGCCTCTAAAAATTATAAATGTCGCCACTAGATGACTAGAAGATAGTATTAGTGGCAACTAAAAGATAGTATCAGTGGCAACTCTAGTCGCCAAAAGCTACAAGTAATGTCGCCATCAAAAGATAGTTTTACTGGCAACTCGAGTCGCCACTAAAATTATAAATATCGCCACTAAAAGAGAGCATTAGTGGCAACTCAAGTCGCCACGTAAACTCTGTATTAGTGTCAACTTTAGTCGCCACTAAAAGATATATTAGTGGCAACTTTTGACGCTACCAAAAGCGTAAATTCTCGCCACTATAACCCTGTATTAGTGTCAACTTTAGTCGCCAATAAAAGATAGTATTAGTTAGTTGGCCTATAATTAATGCAACTAAAAGACTGTATTAGTGTCAACTTTAGTCGCCCTAAAATGTAAATTTCGCCACTAAACATAGTTAACGGAAACTTTAATCGCCACTAAAACACTGTATTTGTGTCAACTTTTGTCGTCACTAAAAGATTGTATAGTCGCCACAAAGCATATAACTGTTGTCACTAAAACATTTAGTGTCAATTGTAGTCGCCACAAAAAGCAATAAATCTTGCCACTAAAAGATTGCATTAGTGGCAACATTAGTCGCCACTAAAACCTATAGTTGTTGTTACGAAAAGATTGTATTAGTAGCAAATTTAGTCGCCACTACAAGCTATTAATGTCGGCACTAAAAAACTGTATTAGTCGCCACTAAAATCAATAATTGTTGCCACTAAAATACTGTATTAGTGGCAACTTAGTCGCCACTAAAACACTGTATTAGTGGCAACTTAGTCGCCACTTTATTTGTTGACACTAAAATCTATTATTTGTTGCCACTAAAACACTGTATTCGTGTCAACTTTGGTCGCCACTAAAATCAATAATTGTTGCCACTAATACACAGTATTAGTGGCAACTTAGTCTCCACTAAAATATGTTATTTGTTGCCACTATATTAGTGGCAACTTAGTTAAAACAAGTGGCATCTTTAGTCGCCACTAAAATCAATAATTGTTGCCACTAAAACACTGTATTATATTAATGACAAATTTAGTCGCTAGTAATAGTTAAAAATGTGGTCACTAAAAGTAAGTATTTGTGGCAACTTTAGTCGTTATTAAAAGCTGTAAATGTTGCCACTAAAAGACAGTATTATTGTCAACTAGTCGCCACGAAACCTAAAATTTTTGTCACTTAAAACTATAATTATTGACCTAAAACACTATTAGTGGCAACTTTATTCGCCATTAAATGTTATAAATGTCGCCACTAAAAGGTAGTTAGTTGCCACTAAAACCTATTAATATCGCCACTAAAAGATTGTATTAGTGGCAAATTTAGACGCTACTGAAAGTGTCAATTGTCGCCGCAAAAACACTGGTATTAGTGACACCTTTGATGTGCATATTTACAAAGAGTATTTAATTGATATTGAATTTAATGTCATTATAAATTTTAGAAAGATTTACAAAAAAATACTAATAGCCACTAAAATAATATTAGCGGCAATTAATTAATTAATTACTATTGATTATAATTAATAGTAAAGATCATTTTTATTTAGTAACACCCTCCATTAAACATGATAAACATAGTAAACACATTGATACATGTGTCTTTGTCATTACATTAAAGTTGATAGTGCATCATGAATTCTTCATGTTTCACTTTCATATCTAGCTTGCATGTTTGCGCTTGTATACAATGTCAACACGGCAGGTCAATATACCTTTAGTGATTCAACGGAATTTTGTATAACTGTCAAAAGTGAGTGGAAGTTCACAATTTGAGATTTAAATATTATAGATTTGATATCGAAATTTATAACAATTCAATTGCATGTTGTGATAGACTTTAGAAACATTTATAAAAAAAAGTTACTTATTGTTAAATATTTAGCGACTATTAAACTATTATTTTTAAAGATTATATTTGATATAGTATCGTCTTTCTGTACTTATTGGATATATCTATATTTATTTATGTATCGTCTTTCTATACTTGAATAATATTTTTTTATTTACATACAAATATAAAAACAAATTTTAAAAAATCACTCATTTTTCTAGAATATACATACTAAAAACATGACAAATAATTTAAAATGGGAGTTGGGACTATCACCATTCACCAATGTCAGCTTGATGTGATTTTTTGAAGTTTATCGAGTTGACTTAATTATTATTATTTTGTATATATACTAAATTGGTATATAATCATTAAAAATTGACTTATAGACTATTCATTGTTATCGATTCGTTTATCGGTTTAACCTTTAAGATTTGAAACAAAATAATTTTTTTTAACTAAAATTCACTTAGAAACAAGATGACAAACTAAATAAACTATGCAAATGAGTTGAGATATTGCATTTTGCTCAAAAGCAAACACTGACACATTGTAGAATATATAACCAAAAGTTTGAGATAACAAAAAAATAAAATATGTAAAGAAATCCTAAGTCAAGAACTTTATATCTTGAATGAGAGTGGCGAGCGAGATTCGTCTGTATATCTCAGAAACATATAAATTCACTTGGATACAATGTATATAGAACAAATTATATCTAATTTTAACCTTATATATCCCATGATACATGTATCTGAACATATCTAGACATATCAAAATCTGGTAAGCTCGTAATATTATAAACTAGTGTATATCTAAGTAATTATCTTCTAAACGGATTGAAACTTTTGCAAGTTACCATTTTAAAAATCAAGTGCAATTTAAGCTACTAAGACACAAACCAAATGAAGTGGCCCATTTCCAAATTTTTTATTGGATAAATTACATATATACACATCTTTATTTTTCATAATTTTCATTATTCCCTACCATTTTAAAATATTTCCAAAATCCCTTCAATTATTAAGTCAACCAGATACATAAATATTCAAGTCTTGACACATGATTTTCTTCCTTTTTTTACTCCTTTATTCTCTCCCTAATTTCACTCTACAATCTTAGCAGTTACAATTTTCATATCAATTTGATTTTCAAAAGGATTCTCTACAATCTTAGCAGTTATAATTTTCATATCAATTTTATTTTCAAAAGGATTCTCTCTTTAGACAATCAAATTCAAACTACTCAATTGATATTTTGTATTTCCTTTACAGTCGTTTTCTTCAACTTTTTTGTTTTTAGTCTTTATTTCTTGATGCATATGAATTTAGATCATTCTTTTAGTGTTGATATTACTCAACTAATCGAAGAAGGATGCATCTTTGTCTTCCAAATAAATTGTGAAAAAAACGCTCAAAAAGGTTAAAAAGTCGATATACTGGTGGCTTTGATAAGGACTTTGGATCGAGATTCATGGGTAACGTCTATGTTAATAGTAAAAAATGATACAAGAGTGAATATTGAGAAGGAGAATGAAAAGAAGGATGTACCTTCATTTTCTAAAGTAAATGTAGAAAAAAGTTGATGTACATTTGTCTTCTAAAGTAATAGCTGAGAAGAAGAAGTCAAAATAGATCAGATTGTTGATTACTTTTTTTTATTTCTTCTTGTTCATCTTTTTCTGATATATATGAGTTCATACTTTTAATGAATCAAGTTGTTTTTGTTTCTTAAATTAATGTGTAATATTTTTGTTTCAACATTATGATACATTATAAATACATTATGTACAATGTATCGAGTTCAAATTACTAAATTATCTTACGGTTAGAGTTTGAGATACATTAATTAGATTTTTAATGTATCTAGTCAATTTTATTTTTTAAATTAATGTATAATACCTTTGTTTTAACAATACGATACATTATAATTTTATCATACACAGTGTATTGTGTTGAAATATTAGTTTTGATACATAAACTTAATTAGTTTTGATACTTGATATAAAACTTCAACCAAATGTATCAGTTATCATGTATCTAGGTGTTGCTATGTATCTTTTATCTTATTTAAATTTAGAAGGATATGTATCTGTACACAGTACATGATACATTAAGTGTCACACAATTATGTATCATATTCATAAACGGTGATACGCAAATGTTATTATCAAAAGTTTGTTTAGTTCGAGTCAAAATATGAAGTTCTTTTGATACAATAAACATGGAGCGCATTAATACATTTATTAAAGCATGTATTAGATACACAACATAATGAATTATGTACTCAACAATTTGTCTTTTAAACAGTGCTAATATCAAATTCAACTTTTTTTATCAAACACAACTGCACAAATTGTGTGTTAGATAAACAATTTTATGAAACACAATATTACATCTACTAAACCATATGATTGATCCATGATATAATGTATCAAATACACAATATTTTATTATTGCATGAACAAATATATAATTTTCTAGACATGATACATAAGTTTGAATTTATATTAATTGTATCTTAGCAACTACCACAAAGTAATGTATCAATCTCAAACCTTACATCTTATGAATAACAATTACTTATTTAATGAATCTGGTAGAAATACAAAACTTATCAATTTAAACGGGATACATAAATAGTAATGTATTGATAAATCTATCAAGCTTAGAAACAAAATTCAGAAAACGATTACACAACATTATAAAAGGTATGAATGATTCATCAAAACTATGCATCTCTTTAGCCTTTCTGTTTTTTGTATCAATCCATAACGGATACATTGAAAATTCAAACTCTTATTTCTTCACCTCAATGATGTAACATATCGCCATTTTTTTCCTCAACTCATCGATCTTTGATTCAAATGCAATGGTTGACTTGAGATTCACAAATTAATTTTTTGACCAACAATAATTTTACCACTTTTGTATCATTCATACCTCACCTCATTTTCTCAGGTTTGGAATGTCTCAACAAGATGGACATGTTCATGTTCTATCAATACAAGTTTGATTCAATAAATTGAGATTTTTTTACTAATGTATTTTGAAATAAAAATTGAAGTGTTCAGTAACTTCTTTGACCATCTCTTACTGTGGTGCCACGATCGAGATGAGATGAAGAGTATGCCAAGCAGCAGAATCAACATTTTCTTGCGATTCCTTCTACTATATATCGGATTTTCAAGTTATTTTCATCTCATCGATCTACTACAATATTGTATTTGAGATTCACGAAAGAAATTAATTTTCAACAACTATTTATTATGTATCTTATCAATTTTTTGGCAAATTTGAGTTTAATTTGAATGAACATGAGACAATGAATAGAGAAAAAAAAATGAATTTTGAATTTGTTGATATGGAAGGAGGATTTGGAGGAGAATTGAGAGAATAAAATTTGAATCTTGAATTAATTGAAATTGTTACCATTTAAGAAAGATTGACAACAAATTGATTAGCTTGATTTGGGGAACTCAAATTCAAAATTGATTCCCTTTCCTTTAAAGTGTAACTGATTTTATTTTAATATATTGGAATTAATGTATCTGAATTATTTTCTATGTATCCGTATAGCACTGATTTTGAAGGGATTTTTGTAAATTAAAAAAGAGTAGGGATAAAATGTTATTTAGGTTTTACACTATGGGATTTAGGTAAATTATACAATTTTTATAGACTTGTTCTACAAAAATGGTTTTTTAAAGTTTGAGTTATAAGCCCAACTAGACCCAAACAACTCATTTATTGGATATGAAATGTAAAGTGGATAATTCACAATCCACCAATAGAAAATAGAAACAATTGAAAATGGCTAATATCCAAATGTGTGGCTATACTAGTTACTGGCCTTATCTAGTCATTGAGTGACTCTCATCATCTTTCTAGTAATCTAATATTTTTTTCTACATTACAAGAATAACATCCATCCACTTCCTCTCTTCTCAACACACACATTAATTAACATGGCTTCTTCCACTCTTTCTCATGTAACTCCTTCTCAGGTAATGCGCGGAGTTAGCTAGGCTAACATCCATCGAAAAATTATACTGTATATATAAATCTTATTAAAAATTACTTGTTATGTGTGTTTTTAGTCAGCGACTGTAACAGTTTTTTGTTGTAAATTTCAGCTATGCTCAAGCAAAAGTGGTCTTTCATCGGTTTCACAAGCGTTGCTTGTGACGCCGATGAAGATTAATGGTCATGGAATGGGAAAGGATAAGAGGATGAAAGTGAAATGTATGGCAGCTAGCATTCCAGCAGATGATAGAGTGCCTGATATGGAAAAAAGGAATCTTATGAATTTGCTTTTATTGGGTGCACTTGCTTTACCAACTGGTGGAATGCTTGTACCTTATGCTACTTTCTTTGCACCTCCTGGGTTAGTTCTTTCTTCCTTCCTTTCCTCATATTTGATGTATTAAGTTATACGACGTTTGATAGCTAATTAAGAGGTAAGTTATGCAGGGTAGAAAATAGAATAACTATCGATACATAACTAATATCTACATAAATGGTGTAAAGTTTGGAGGGACTTATTGCTTATAAGCCAAACGTCATATGTTAACTTAGGACTTATTTTGATTTAAAAACAATGGATTAATAAGATCACTTTTTAATCTTACCTAAATACTGCAACTGATTAAAAACACCTAAAATAAGTCAATGCAAATAGGCTCTAGCTATGTTACTTTTTGTTCAATTCTAAGTCGATACAATACGGACATATAGATAAATGTAATGACATGGAAACTTGATGTGTTAACAATTCCTTTGTAACTCACAAAAGATAAAAGAAGAAACAGGGTGTATGCTATTGCTTTTGTATATCACTAGACGGACTTGATCAATCTATCTGTCTGTCTATCTATCTATCTTATACGAGGCATTGTTGTTACGTTTGTGTAACTAACCATGATTTGTGATTTTTCGTTCTATTTGGAGTTGATCAATAGCTCAGGAGGTGGTAGTGGTGGTACTGTTGCCAAAGATGCTAATGGCAATGATGTTGTTGTGACTGAATGGCTCAAAACTCATGCACCTGGAACTCGAACCCTCACACAAGGACTAAAGGTACTCGTACATTTTCGTTCATTGTCATAGTTTGTTTGCAGAATTTAGTGTTAAGCTTGAAGATATTTTTAGGGAGATCCTACTTACCTTGTTGTGGAGAACGATGGAACACTCGCGACCTATGGTATCAATGCTGTGTGCACTCACCTTGGTTGTGTCGTGCCGTGGAATACTGCTGAGAACAAGTTCATTTGCCCTTGCCATGGATCTCAATACAACAATCAAGGAAAAGTTGTTAGAGGACCTGCTCCTTTGGTAAGTTTAAAACCCCTGTTTAAAATGCTCTAGTACTTGTGTCTTTATATGTTTCTTATCAATCACCCTTTTGCCTTTTGTTCGAGGGGCGGCTTCTGTCGGTTCAACTGAACACATTGTTTCTAGCTCGAACTATTTATAAGAATATATACATTAAGATCACGCTCATTCTAAATTCACTGGTTTTGGTTGGTTAGAGACAATATTTATAATGACACATGCTATGTTTACATAGTGAATCTAGGATCTAAACATTACATGTTCAAACTTTAGAAAGGTTTTTACCATTGAATTCATGTATTTTTATAGTTGAATGTTCATATCTATTTGTTTGTAACAAATTTTAAATATATGACACAAATAAGATCGGAAGAAACAAGAATAATATTGATAAAACGTTATTGGTGTAATTTTGTTTCTCCCTTATTCTTCTCTCTGGATTTTTTTTCTTAATTTGAGGGCCGCTAGTAACGTATTTCTCAAATTAAGGATGATAGAATTTGTGAATCTTCTTGAAGTATTTGATTATCAAGGATAATGATATATTTTGATCTCTTTATGAATATTCCAAGCGTTAACAGGATATTTGAGATGCCACTTTAAGGGAATATAATACGTTTTATATAGACATAAGCTAGGTTGTAGGGTAGAGTAGCCTCAAACAATCCTAAGTAGAATCGAGTACATCTTGTAGAGTCCCAATTAAAATTTAACATGTGAGTTTCACAGAATTTCAATGTCTGCCCTACTATTTTCTTACTATTTTTATGGATGTTAACATAAATTTATGTTCCGTCTCGAAAGTATTAGGTTCAGATGGATCCGACACCGATACTAACATTGTTTTTTTTTTTTTGTTGGCACAGTCCTTGGCATTGGCTCATGCAGACGTTGATGATGGGAAGGTGGTGTTTGTTCCATGGGTTGAAACAGACTTCAGAACTGGTGATGCTCCATGGTGGGCTTAGAAATCCCATCTAACTTTTATTATTATTAGTATATAGATTCTCTTGTATCTTTGTTACATAGCTTATTCCCCTTTTTATTATAAAGAAAAAAAAATGTAACTATTGAAACATTACCCTTGCAATCCCAAAATAAACATTTCTCATTTGGGATACAGTTCTTTTTGTAATTGTTTATTATCATTTCATTTTTATTTTATAACGATGGTGTTTGAATCAGCTTACACATATCAATTTATATAACTTAGCTCGCCAAACCTTTGAGCAGATGCGAAGAAATATGTTAGTATATATTTTTTTTATCTCTATATGTCATATCCTTTAGGGTTTGTTTACCATTTTATTTACATCACTCCACTTTCATTAAGAGTAAATATACAAACATAATAACAACTTGTTTAGATGGTTGCTATCTATCGTTTCATATCCTCTTGTATTATATTAGACTATATTATTTTAATAAATTTAACATTTGGATCGATTTTATTGTTTTCTATCATCTCATAATGTCATGTACTTGCAAAGTGAAAGAATAAGCTTACAATGGTACCAAAAAGAAGGTTACAAGGTAAAACTTTTAGGATGAAGGGTAAGACAACAAGAATATTTTAAGTAATTGTGCAATTTACACCAAATCAATTTCATTATTCCATAACAAAAAACATTACAATAAAATATAAGTGCCGATAAAAACGAACATTATATTTAAAACAAGTAGTAGGAAGTACAAAATACGATATTATAAAAGAAAAGATAGAAAAGTAAAGAGAATCAGCAGGTCAATTTGGACAATTGGTCACTGTCTTTGCTGCTTGAATTTTTCTCCATCTGATTGCAGCAAAGACATAAATCTTATTGCCCATGTTTTCCAGGCACCTCATATATGCATATCTCCATGACTTTTTCAACAATAGAGTAACCCAAAATAACAAGAAACCTGTATTGAATCCAATTCCCATGCTTATGTAGAACGAATATTCCTCGAGCCAGTTGTTGTTTTCTCCCTGCTCATGAACCTCCTGATTCTTGTTATTACTACAGTCAATCATGTCCACATGATGTATATTATCCGAGCAGACTCGTGAGAGTGGAGCTCCGCACAAGTTTGGATTTCCAATATAAGAACTATTCTCAAAGGTGTCAAATTGTTTTCCAAGTGGAACTTCTCCTGTCAAATCATTGAAAGAAAAATTGGCAATAGTAAGATATGTAAGTTGTATGATATCGGGAGGAAATGTACATGACAGCTTATTCGTGGAAAGATCAAGATATTCCAAAATCTGCATTTTGTGAATGTAACGTGGAATTGCTCCTGTGAAATGATTCCATGATAAATTCAAGCCCCTCAGTGCAGTAAGGCTGGTGATTTCCTCGGGAATTTCCCCTGATAAATGGTTGTCTGATAGATCAATTACTACGTAGAACCAGCGAAAAAAGATGTCGTAACTGTGTCCCTTAAAAACGATCCTTTCATAAATCCTGTAATCTGCATAGGGTCCATAAGTAAAGGAAGGGGCCTCCTCTTCTCCGGACATGGTGCGGAGATTATTAACACACCTTGGAATGACTCCTGATAGTGCATTGGAACTAAGGTCCAAAAAATACAAGTATTTAAGCTGGCAAATCTCCCTAGGAATGATTCCGTCAAACTTGTTTCCGCTTAATTTAAGAATCTCTAGAGTATTTAAACTCTCTCCTAACCAATTTGGTATCTTTCCAGATAAACTATTTTCAGAAACATCAAGAATTTTTAGTGCACTTATGTTCGTCAATGATGAAGGCATATTTTTGGAGAAACTGTTGTTTTGTAATTGCAGAAAGAAGAGATTAGCAAGATCTCCGATGGAACGAGGTATCTCCCCTGATAGATCATTATGGCCTAAATTCAATCCTTGCAGATTCTTCCCATATCTCCAACAGTCTAAAAGTTGTCCTGATAGAGAATTTGAGGATAGGTCTAGAAGACTGAGAGAGTTATTCATGACAAGCGATTCACATACAGGGGCGATAGTACCGTTAAAGGAGTTTCTTGCCAAAGCCAGTGTCATCATATTGGGTGAAAAATGAGGCAAAGGACCATGAAAATTGTTGTCACTCAGGTTCAATTTTGTAAGATGAACTCTCTCTGTAAAATCAGGGACTTGTCCTCGGAAATAGTTTTGCGAAAGGTCTATGTGATTAACCTTGGCAGAAAAATTCCAGAACCAATCAGGCACATGTCCTGATATGTTAACGCGAGAGATATCAATAAATGACAACTCTTTTTGTGTCTGAATCCACTGAGGAAATCGTGCACCAAGTCCATAAGACTGCAGGCTTATAAACTCAAGTTGGAAGCGAGGCATCCAAGTTGCACTTACATTGAGGATAAACGAGTTGGATGACAAGTCTAACACTCTCACGTCAGTTAAATTCAAGAAATGTTCTGTAATCGAGTCACTGAAAGAGTTCCGAGCAACATTGAGGACAACTAATTGCTTAAGTTGTGTGATGCTTCTTCCTAAAGGACCTTCCATTTTATTATCAGAAATATCCAAGTATTTCAGCTTTGATGGCAGGGTTGGTGGTAAATAACCCGTGAACGAGTTCTTTGAGAGATCAAGAAAGGACACTGAACTCATTTTCTCACAGGAATGTGAAAGATTGCCTTGGAGAGAGTTTGTGGAAAGATCAAGAACTCTGAGTGAACTCATGTTTCCAAAATCATTTGGAAGCAAACCTTTCAGCTGACTTCTCGAAAGATTAAGATAAACAAGATCATGGCATGTCTGGAACAACCAGCTAGGAATACTAGTATCAAAATAGTTTAATGAAAGATCAAGAATCCGAAGAGATGTGAAATTCACATTATCCGGAAGCAATTCAGGGAATGTAGCAAGCTGACAAGCAGACAAACGTAGTTCAGAGAGCGAACTTAACATATTGATGTCATACAGCCAGTTTTCCGCGCTTCTCATGTTAACACCACTCAAATCAAGAATCTTCATAGAAAAGAGGGGCTGAATCCACTTAAGGCTACTCACACTGAGTGAATAATAACCGCTCAGATCAAGAAACTGTAATCGCGACAGATTGCCAATATTTTCAGGAATTTCTCCCCTAAAATTTGTTTTAGACAAATTGAGAAATTCCAGGTTTTTAAAACTGGAGATAAAATCAGGAATATGTGCCTCCTGGAAATCAATTTGGCTCATGTCTAAGTGTCTTAAATGTGGCAAGTCAAGTAGTGAAATCCCAAACTCACCTTGTAAGAATTGATTTTGCAGATCAAGAGTCATCACATGCCCTGTTTCGTTATCGCATTTCACACCTTTCCATTGACAGCAATTTTCATCAAGCCACAACATGTTCTTTGACGAATTCTTGAAGCCCTGGATGAACTTTATAAGAGCAATTTTTTCACTTACAATGCACTGAATTTCACTAGTTTGGACACAAAAAAATCCATTTGAAATAACAAGGAGAAGGGAAAGTATAGCTACACCTTCCATGAGCTGTAACGAAATTTAGATCAATAATCAGATAGACAATTTTTTGATTAAGTAACTAAATTTTGTTATTAAAAAGGAAAAAAAACTACTATCTAGTCTTTGTTGACTTGAGTAGTATGTGTGTTTCCAAGAAATTAACACAGTTTCTTCATGACATATACGTAGTTGTCTTTATATTAATCTGCATTTTGCCTTCGAGACAATATATTAATTTATGACCTTCTAACAAAACTGATCGACGGTTGAAGAAGGTGGATTTGGACCCACCATTAACAAAAAATCTTTTTTTTGAAAAAGAAAAAATGAAGCATGTTTTGTAACGTTGACTTGCTAGACATGCAATTTTGACGGAGTCACGAGACTATTTATGCTTATTTTACCAAAATGATGTGGATATATGAATGGAAAATAATAAGAGAGAGAACACAAACAATCGAATAAGACAAGAGAGTGAAAAAAATATCAAACAAGACTTGTGATTGTATGAAGACTTGTTTGTGGATATTTTGGTTTGAGAAAATTTATTATTAATATCTTTAAAGGAAAATAGTATAACTTGAATCGAATAGAAAAATTAAATTATAATCTATTATTAGTTTATTTTAGCTTCATTATCTTTTTTTTTTTTTTTTCAAATTATAGGGGCTTTTATTGATGCTTCATGAAAATGAATGGTACAAACTTATTTGGGCCTATTTGTCCAGTTCTTTAAGGAAAAACTACACACATTGAAGCTATTAGATAAAATATTTAATTAAATTAAACTCGACTCAATATGTTTATCTTGATTGGGTTCGAAAGACCAAACTATTTAATTATTTGACTCTCCTTACCCTATGTAGCGGAGTAAGAATATTCAGTAAGAGAGTTTAGAATCTATAGAAATAGACACATATAATCGAAAGAGGTTCGACATCTCCTATATATAAAAATAAAAAATATTTTAATCATGTATAAATAATATAATTTTTCGTCGAAGAGAATCCGGACGAATCCCATTAGTACAAGGTGGTTCCGTCCATGCTTGTAGTACTATTTATTGAACCATTGCTTCTTCATCAATATATATATACTCAGATCATATTTATATTTATATACTCTGATCGTATCAAACATTAATTGATCCATTTGAAACACCGTTTGTTCTTCTTTGGAAGAGAATCACGTGATATGCACGTTATCCCTTGTTGCTTAGGATAAAGACAAATTATTTTTAATTTTTTTGAGAAAAATGATGGTACCTTTGTAAATTGTAATGGATTTGATTATTTTGAGATGACTCATGCAACCTATATTTGCTACCTGTAATACAGTCCTTGACCGTACCACATGCCAAAGACATATATTAGATTAAATATTTTAGGGGTAACTTTTTTATTAAAATAAATCGTAAAACAAAAGAATGATGCGTACTTAAATTTGTATGGTAGTAGTAGTAATTAACTTTCATCTCCACCCTCAGCTAATCTATTTTGTATTTTCTTAGTCATAATATGCCAACAAGAATAATTCCATCAATATCCCTATCTTTCTATCGATATAGATTGATATGGTTGAAATTTTTTCTATTTTAAATTTTTTATTTAAATTGTCGCCTTTAAAATTGTGTAGGTGTAAATTTAAATTATAATTGAGCTTCGATATAAGTATGTAACATATAACTTAAAGACATAGTCAAATGATAGATGTTAAATAATTTTTTTGAAAATTTCATCTCCGTCACTGATTAAATACATTATGCCCACCGCCTTTCCTTTTCCAATATAAATACCCTCTCGTCAATCAAAGAAACTATAGTATGAAATATTTATCACGTATTTCTTCTACTATATATATTAACAATATATAAACACAAAGCTTACAAAACATGATGATGAATTTGAGCCGTGTTTGGATGGCGGCTAGCTTAGCCGTCGTGAACGGACATTCCGGCCACGGCGAGAAGTTGAAGTCCGACGTTGCTGACGTCAGGCTATTCGCCGGTGTTCTCGCCGGTTCCGGTGGTCATCTCAGAAGAAAATATTGTTGGGAGAAAAAGAAAACGGATGAGTCCCTACGGCAAGTCATGTACCTTAGTTGTTGGGGATAAATTTAATTTTAACTTTTTCCTTATATAATTAGTTTCAACTTCTATAAAGTTTATGATTGTTTTTATTTTATTTACATTTTTATTTACACTCTAGTTTGTAATATTACGTATTTTATCAGATTTTGATATCTTCAAAAATGGCCAGATATATACATGATTTCGAATATATAGGGTCAAATTAAGGTCTTAAGTTGTTCTAGATGATTATATCAAGGTGGTTTTGCTTATATTATATATTGGATATACAACAAGTCTTATTTGCGTTCCTCCCCTCTCTCCCCTCTCACTCATCACTCTGTCGTATGTAATTAATACATCTGAATCACTCCAGATACATGTATATAGTGTGATTCATATGTATTCAGAATACATACGAATTTTTCTCACCTTCTTCCTCAATCACACTTGTCTCTTCCCTTATTTTGTGTCATGTGATAGCAAAAATGCATATAAGTGTGAGATACATAAAAAATTCTTAACTCGTTGATAATTTAGTATTTATACGATATAGTTTTGTTGCCGTGGTTTTCAGGTGTCGCTTTGCGAACCCGATTAATTGTATCCATCGGGTTTTGCTGTTTCAAGACGGGTGCACCACAGTTAGTTTCACGGGGCTCTGGAGACGCAGCCGATTTGTAATGCCTCCAGTGGCCTTGCTGGGGCTCGATATAGTGAAGTATAGAAGTATAAATTAGGTAGTTTTTCCTTAATTAGTTAGGCAACTGATTTTAATTTTAACTGATTTAGTTAGGCAACTGATTTAGTTATACAAGGACACTTTATATATTCTAATAGTACATATTCGATTCTCTCCGAAACAATGTCCTTTGTTTAAATTATACAAAAAATAATAATATAGTTATTAAAAAAAATCATGTTAATTTAGGTTAAAAAGTATATTTTAAAATATTGATCAACAACATGAGACACTCTGATCATTCCTTTTAGCATATCAAGAATACGATTGTTATTTGTTTGCGTGCCTAATAAACTCTAAGTCTTGCTATATGTGAGAATATTTTTGAATTATTTATAATAAATTGGAAAATTTTCACGTAAAATGAAACGGATGGAGTTATATATGCCGGCCTTGTTACCGTAACAATAATTGTGATATGTTCATTTTTTGGTCTTTCCAATGTGAGTTTTAGCCTATAAATATTCACTAATTTCCCCATTTTAAGAGGCTAGAAATTAAGAAAAACTAACTAAAGCTCTTTAGAAAACATATAGTAGTAATTAATTAAGTTGATTGATCAATTAGGTAGCAATTATGGCTGGAAGTAGTAACCAAGCAACCAAGTTTAATTTGGCCCTATTTGTTTATTTTCTTCTCGTTGCAGTGGCAGTTGAAAGTAGTCAAATTGGAAGTAAGTTAGCATACTTGAAATTGTGATATCTGACCGTGATCAATTCAGAATTTGAATTTGATAGATTCAATCTTTAAAAGTTTTGATAGTATTATTTATCGTACTTTAGAAATTATGAGTTTATAAACTTATAACTTTGAATTCGTTCCAATTTTGTGTAGCGTAATTCATTTTGACTTTTAAGCCCTTTAAT
Source organism: Solanum lycopersicoides (assembly GCA_022817965.1). Taxonomy (NCBI): domain Eukaryota; kingdom Viridiplantae; phylum Streptophyta; class Magnoliopsida; order Solanales; family Solanaceae; genus Solanum; species Solanum lycopersicoides. The sequence continues at coordinate 21,209 of JAJJBR010002024.1, forward strand.
TCTTCTTTCCATAATGCAGTTACTAGAAAGAGTGATGCTACTCTTGTTTGCAACTTGACCTATGGAGCACAATTGGGTGATACTTGCTTTGATGTAGGTCAGAAATTCAAGCTCACTGCGGTGGAATTCAGTTCTTTGAATGAATTGCGATGAAATATTTGTGGGCCAATGGCTTTGTGTTGAAGGATTTTCTTTCAAGTAGGCTGAGGATATATCATCGCGAAGATGTGAACAATCAAAGGCGGAGTCATTTGAAAATTATGAGTTTAGAATTTTAGCTTCTTTAGTATGTTATTGGATTCTAGCGAGATCTAAGTTAATAATTTGTATAATATTAAATAAATATCTCGATAGAAATATAAAGTTTAAATTTCATCAAATCCACCTATCACACTGAATCAATCTTTGTGAATAACTAAATCTATATTATCAATAAATTTAGCATAAAGAAGAACGCTCCATGATTATTTTATGGTGCCGCCTCAAAATGAATATCGAACACAAAAGGAAATTTTGTTCTTCTCTAGAGCAATTTATATCAGGTGAAATGATAATAGATTTTACTGATTATATATTCGATTATAATATAGTGGGGAGTATTCTCAGAGAAATATGATAAAATTAAATTATTTTGAAATTTGAATATAAAATCAACCATAAATGTTTGCATTAATGTAGGTTGTGTATATTATACTTCTTTCGGGTGCAACCTTTACATGAACCAAGTATAAATGTTTTATAATTAAACAACGTGGTCATCTTAAAAATAATCTCTTATGACGACTATAAATCAAAATTAAAAAAAAAAACAATCATTTCAAATTTCTTATATATGAAAATAAAGATTATTTACATATAAAAATCAGAATCCTTTATAAAAATAAACATAAAACTACACTTACTACTAAGAGGCTCACAGGTGCCTTGTCAAGAAAGAATTGAACTTGCAAAATTCAATTATACCAGGGAAATGACCATTACCTTACTTTTTCTTTTATAACAAATATTGACAATATAGTTAAAATGTCGCATCAAATTAACGTTGAATATTTATATATGAATGGATGCTATATTTAAGCTAGCAAATCATGATAAATAGAAAGATAAACCTCACAAAACTCTCTTAAATTGTATATCATTATTTCAAATTTTCATACATAATACCTCTACATATCTTTTATAATTTTAAAGTTACAAAAACTATAAAAATCAAAACGGTGACATACAAAATCAGAATAAATTGTAGTACTTCATACTATATTCAAATTTCAATCTAGCTAACTATATATTTTAATAGCTATCGTTTCAAAAACTCTACTGAATCGATATACGATTGTTCAATAGTTTCATCAAATTCTGACAGATTGACATGACTTTATATATGTAATCGACAATCAACATTCAACCTATCTTGTTAGATTATTCACAAGTTCTACCAGATTAACATCAACACTAACATAAATGATCCTTACTCACCAATTTAGTCAAATAACACCAAATAAAAAAGACTCATTTTGTCTTCTTCATCAATACCTTGTTAATTAATCCTAGGTTATATCAATTATGAACTTGATTAGCTAAGCCGGCCATATTACCACAACAATGACTTTGATCTCCAGTTCATGTTTTGGTCTTTTCAATGTATTTTCCACTCTATAAATTATCTTATCTTATTAATAACTTCACATAACATGCACTAATAATCTCCATTAAGAGCAAAATATATACTACTATAGCTTTGTAGAAAACATATATAGAAATATGGCTGGAAAAAGAACTAACCAAACAGCTAAGAAATTGGCAATTCTTCTTTCTTTTCTTCTCATTGGACTAGCTGTTCAGAGTAGACAAATTGCTAGTAAGTTTGCATGTTTTAAATTTATGATTCATCAATGAAAAGTAAACACCGTCTCCAAATTTTTAAAAGTCTTACTTTCTTTTTAAATTACATGTCAGTCAAGTAATACGACATAAATTGAGACAAATCAAAGAATATCTATACTTTGAGTCCCATTGGTACATTTCAAAACATTACTAGTTGTTTAGTATATTAATAACTTAACTAATTCATTTGTGGAGTGCGTTTAGTATATTAATAGTCTGATAGTTGAGACTTAACTTCTTTTTTCTTTAATAAAGTCTAACACCTTACTATTATATTGATTAGGTCAAACATAGTTATTACCATTATGATTGTGAATTTTCATTATTTATTTTTACCATAATGTGCAGTTTCTGGAAAAAATGACGCTACGTTGGTCTGCAACTCGGTCTACGAAGCAGAGTTGGGAGACACCTGCGCGAGCGTAGGAGACAGTTTCAAGCTCACTGAGATAAAATTTGGTGCTTTGAACCCAAATATGAATTGCTTAGACATATTTGTGGGCCAATGGCTTTGTGTTAATGGATCCACTTGAACTTTTAAGTTGGGCCAAGGCTGATCATCATTAACAAAATAGCCTCTTTAATTTATTATAAATAATCTACATTTGCATAAATAAAGTTCCATGAATGATCTTATTTTTCTTTATGGAATATTTTCTTGGTTTTGTCATCAATAAAGTCATTCTACAAAAATATATAATAATACAAAGCTCTTGTAATTTCTTGTTGCAATCATTTTCATTTTAGCAAACAAGGAGCACCAATTGGTGAAGTATATTTTGATGTAGAATATAATTTTTTATGTGTAACTTTTTAAAAAAAATATTTATTTGTATCAAGAATTTTAAATGTTGCCAACAAAAATTAGGTATTGATCTTTAAAGAAAACAGAAAAAATAAAAGGAAAAATTAAACGATTAAACATATTTCACTGCCATATATATTATTATTATCTATAGTTTAAAAATTTACGTATCTTACCACTAATTAAGAGTTAACATATATTGAGAAAGATAAATTTGGATACACTAAAATAGCGTGACATGCGAACGAAAATTTGTTATGTATATCATATATATGCAAATCACACTAGATACACATTAGATATATATATCTATAAGTATTTGGGGGATCCGATACATAAAAGAGTAGCGTTCCAGATGAGAGAGAAATGAGGGAGGTAAGCAAGATTTGTTATGCATTTCAAATACATGCAAATTTGTTTGATATAATGTATTTAAAACATATTACACCTAATTTTAACCTTCATGTATCCTCATATACATGTATCCGAACGTATTTAAACAAACCAAAATTTAATAAAATACAAAATATTACAAACTAGAATGTTACATCTTCCGAGTGATTAACTTTTAAATTAATGAAATATATTTTAAGTTTCTAAAAGAAAAGCATACACAATAATAAGGACCATTTTGATAATTATTGTTTCTTAATTTAATAGTCTCTTCCCTTCCGAATATCCGAATATAAGGCGGGTTCTTAATTCTTTTCAACGTTCAATAGTGTACCGATTCAAAAATTATTAGCAAAAACTGTAAAAGATTTTCAACAATTCCTAAATCGATTGTTCAAAATTTGATCGGAAAAGAGGAATTTGATCATCGGAAAAAAAAATCATATCAAAATTTGAGAGAAATTGGAACCCTAAAAGGTAGCTGATGCAGAGGATAATATCAATTTCATCGGATTATTTGAATGGGATAGTCCAGAATTTGTTTAGCAGCTATTCAGCACCTATATGGGCAACTTTGATTGCTGGGTTCTTCGTAATCCTTACTTTAGCACTCTCTATGTATCTCATTTTCGATCACTTATCAGTTTACAAACATCCCGAGGTGATAATCTCTTCATTTTGCTGTTTTGTTAAATTTTTGTATGTTTATTGCAATAATATGTGTATCTGTTTTGTAATGGCAGGAACAAAAGTTTTTGATTGGTGTCATACTGATGGTGCCTTGTTATGCTGTTGAATCAGTCAGTTTCTGCTTTTTCTTTGACTTTTTTAGAACTTATCCTGGTTTATATGAGGTTAGATTAGCAGAAAGTCAAAATCTTTCTCAAAATACCAAATAATCGAAAAATTAATCTAAGGGTGTAGCTTAGTGGTTAATGAAGTCAGTTGAGAACCATGGGTCTCAGGTTCAGTCGTGATTTCTTCGCATCTCTTTTACCCTTGGTGGATTTAGTTATTTAGTATCCAGAAGCCACAGTTCGAAAAAAAAAAAGAAAGAAAATTAACGAGTCGTCATGATCACTCATTTATATCAATACCAATGAGAAAGAAGAATAGAACATACTTTCCTCAATTTCATAAGAAGTAACATTTGTCAAGTGTTTGAGGTTTTAATCTCTTTGTATATTAGACATTGACTTTCCTTGGTAAGAGCCTTCACTTTCACACTCCATCAAAGTGAAGTGAAAAAAAATGAGAGATGGTTTAGTCATGGATATTCAAAGTTGATACTTATGATATTTGTTTCACAAGTTTTTTTTTGTAATCTTATGAGACTAAGTTAAACACACAGCAAAGGCAAACCTTTTTTCTTTTTTGAAGATCTCAGCCTGTTTTGACTTCGAGAGTTGTTGTCATAAAACTAAATGCGTTTACCTATTTAATTCTCTAATATGGCTTATTTTTCAGTTTGTGTCATTGGTAAATCCAGCGATTACTGTGGACATTGGGATACTACGTGATTGCTATGAATCCCTTGCCATGTACTGCTTTGGGAGGTATCTTATTGCATGTTTAGGTATGGATATCTTCTATGTTAACTAACTGTCCTTCATAAAGAAAGAATTTTTGCCCTTGTTTTGCAACTTGAGAAGATGTGATAGCTATTCATTGCAGTTCTCTTATTCACCAGCAAATTCCTTCTCATACACACCCATACACACACATGCTCACGTGTTTCTTGTTGGTATGACAACCGAAGTTTGACTGCTTGATATAAAGGGCTGGTGTGCCTTATTTGCTAAGTGGTCTCTTAAGTGCCCCTGTACCGTAAAAGTGTTACATTGAAGTTTGCAAAGCTTAAATTTGTCTCGGTTTGATTTTACTGGTCTGTGCCACTGGTCACCAGTAAAAGTTCTCCAATATCTCTTATATGAACTTGTTCAGTAATTTGTGTCTTTCTTCCATTCTTTTTGCCCTTCATTTTTTTTTTTTTTGAATTAGGTGGAGAAAAGAGGACCATACAATTTATGAAGAGGGAAGGACGAGCAGGTTCAAAGATGCCACTGCTAGAGCATGGCTCTGAAAAGGGAATTGTTAAGCATCATTTTCCCATGAATTATATTTTCAAGCCATGGAAACTAGGTCAGTGGGTCTACCAAGTTATCAAGTTTGGAATTGTCCAATATGTAAGTGTGCTACCTGACTTAGAGCCTATATTCCTTTGGACTGACAAGATTTACTCGTCTCTTGTTTTAAATACATACAACACAAACTCTGCAGATGATAATCAAAGCATTTACTGCTACTTTAGCAGTGATTCTTGAAGGTTTTGATGTATATTGTGAAGGAGACTTCAAATGGAATTGTGGGTAAGATACTCCTTCTTGTCATTTGGAAGCTCTCTCTCTCTTGATTTCTTCTTCTTGTTTTCAGTTGAATTTGGCCTTTTATCTATCCCTTTGATGAAATTGTCTTTTTATCCTATGTTTTTCTTTTCTTCTCATGATAGCAATGGTCCTTTACTACTTTCCTCAGCTAATGGGAAAATATTTCTTTGTTTTACCCTGCCTGGTGCCTTCCAGCATGAAACTGTCTGTGTGCCTTTTGGTGAAGCTTAAGTTATCATGTCTTTATGTGCATACATTTTATATAAGATAGCCAGCCAGCCAAGGAAACGGTGTTAAGTTCGAGTGGAAGGCTATCCCACAATAATTCATGAATAGTGACCGCCTAGTCCTCAATGTTCAATTTATGGGTATAAAGCTGCTTCTATTTGGCAGATACTCCTATAAATAATTAGTTGTCTAGAAAAATTTTGACATTCAAGACCATGTTATCGTGCTGATTTGACCATGTAATTAATGAAATAACGGTCCAAGATATCTCTTACATTATCTATCTTGTCTTTGTAGGTATCCTTATATGGCTGTGGTTTTAAATTTCAGTCAATCATGGGCATTGTATTGCCTAGTTCAATTTTATACTATTACAAAGGATGAATTATCTCACATCAAGCCGCTGTACAAGTTTCTAACTTTCAAGTCAATTGTTTTCTTAACTTGGTGGCAAGGCCTGGCAATAGCCCTGCTTTCGACACTTGGTTTCCTTAAAAGTCCAATAGCTCAAGCTTTACAGTTTAAGTCCAGCATTCAAGATTTCATCATATGCATTGAGGTAATTGTTTGGAATTGGGCATGTTTTTATCACTTCTAATACCAAACGTTTAATTTGGGCCATCAAGAATGTTTCTTTTGTGATTGCTCCTAAGGAATTGCACACAAAATTCCTTGTTATTCTATTAAGGTGTGGGATAGAAACTTGAAAGATAAGCTTTAATCATACATGATGGATCTTGCATTAGTTCAACACCTTATGTTTTACAACTGATGCATCCATGTGCCATTTGATCTATGCTTATGATGCATACTGATGTGTTACTGGAACTTATGCATATTAATGTCGATAGCTGCTCTCAATGGCTCTTCTTTTAGACATTAACTGCCTGCATAATGCTCTAGAATTTGCCTATCCCGTTGTGAGGTTTCGTATTGTTGATTCTGGAGTATTTCAGGCTGTTTTGTTCTTTGTTTGGTGTCAAAGGCAAGTTTCTTTCCATACCCTACCCACAAAATGAGGGAAGAAAATACTAGTACAAACCCTGCCCATGATTTTTATGTTTCTGAAGGTTTCTTCAGGGTATGAGGGTTGAGGGATGGGTAATGTCACTGATGAATATAGACACTAAGCTTCTATTTGTGATTTATTGATGCTTGATATTCCTCCGAAACGTTGAAGTTTAACAGCTCTTGTTATTTATCCAGTACAGATGGGCATTGCTTCTGTGGTTCACCTCTATGTCTTCCCTGCCAAGCCATATGAGCTGATGGGAGAGTGTTTTACTGGGGATGTTGCAGTTCTTGGAGATTATGTATCTGCTGATTTGGCAGTAGATCCTGAAGAGGTTAGAGATAGTGAACGTCGCACCAAATTACGTCTTCCTCAACCGGACATTGATGACGGGGGCGGAACAACGATAAGAGAAAATGTTAAAGATATATTTATTGGAGGTGGTGAATATGTAAGCATCTCTTTCTCTTTGCTATTATTAGTGAAGTGCTGCAAACATGTTAGACACTCTTAAATGAGAATACTCGTTTTCTTAAATTTATTCCGTCGAGCCTACTGTCTCCGTACTTCCTCTTCTCCTTGCTAACAATACTTTCTGGTCCTGCAAACAGATAGTGAATGACCTGAAATTCACAGTAACCCAAGCAGTAGAACCTGTAGAGAAAGGAATACAAAAATTACATGAAATCTCTCAGAACATAAAGAAGCATGACAAAGGGAGAAAAACAAAGGACAATAGTGGTGTTGCCTCATCATCTCCAACAAGACGAGTCATACGTGGGATCGATGATCCTCTTTTGAATGGAAGCGTAAGTGATAGTGGAACTTCTACGAGGAAGAAGCACCGTCGAAAATCTGAATATACCAGTGCAGAAAGTGGTGGAGAAAGTAGCAGTGATCAGAACTTTGGTGCTATTCAAGTTCGTGGTCAAAGGTGGGTTAGCAAGGATTAGTCAAGAACAAAAGACTGAAAAGTAGTATTGTTCATCTGCTCCAAGGAAGAAGTTTTGCTTATTATTATGAGTGGAAAGTTTGAAAGTGAAAAGTTGAATGACCATTTTGCTCCTTTATTGAATTAAAATTTGATTGAATATAAATATTTTAGTTAATAGAATTTGAAGTTCTTAAGCCCCTTTTATCATTTTCTTGATAAAATGAGTACATCGTTATTGCTTTTAATCGTAATCATAAATCTCATAATGAAAGAATTTAAAAAGTTATGATATGAAAAGTCATTCATCAGTTTAATGTAAAAATCAGTTTCAGAATTAAATTTTGAATTTAAAGGGTTATCTCTTAATGTTATTTAACAATCAACTTATAAAGATGGAAGCTCACAATAGAAAATCAAATTATAAAAATTGCACGATTTAACATGAGAAGATAAGAGAGTTAGAAATTGCAAACTTATAACGAATATGTACATTGAGTACACAACCGTTCAAGAAATGTCTCATTTTCTTTTGATGAAACATATTTCACTATGTATTATGGTTCACAAAAGACGTGTGTGGCTTTAAGGGGAGCCTAATATAGCATTTGTTTTAGTCTCAAAAATTTTAAGGCCATGAACTTTATGATTTTAATTTTGCTTTTTTTTTAAAAAAAGACATTACATTTGTATTTTTTTTTTAAGATACAAATCGAAAATTGAGTTAAGCATTTTATAAAAATATTTGAAATATAAATCGACTAGACAAGGTCAATTGACACTCCAAGTGTCACAACAAATTTTCCTGTTTTAACGACCTTCCTCAAATTTGGTCTGGTGTAACTTTAATTTAACAATGGCTGCATAGCCTCAAGTAATAAAATCCATTAACAAATAATGATTTGGATCATTTCTTATCTCTTGATGAAGTCTTTGCTCTTGTCTCCTTCTCTTCTTCTCCCTCCTCTCATTCATCGTCTCGTTAATGAAGAGAGAAGGTTTAGACAAGGGCGCGACATTTTCCCTTTAATAACAATAACAATACTTGTTTTTTCGTTGACTATCAACCTATCACAACCCTCCTCCGTGGGATAAACAACAATTTATGTTGAGGATAGGTACATACCAAGACTAATTTTGTCAATTGAGAAAAAAAAAGAAGGGGAAATTAAAAAATCAACCAAAAATGAATGACTTATTCTCTAATTCGTTTAAAAAAGTATCAGGACCTTAAAAAACAGACGCGAAGTAGATGATTTGGAGGGTGGTCAAGGTGGACAATCAGGTACTGAAAGTAGATTGATCTTGCTAAATTCTTTGAAGATGTAGAAAATGTGAAAGAAGATATGAAAGATGTCGAAAAATTTCATAAAAAATTACAAGAATCAAATGAAGAGAGCAAACTTGTCATAATGCCAAGACTGTGAAAGAAATAAGGTCTAGGATGGATTCAGATGTGTCCAGGTCTTAAACGCGTTAAGATGATCAAAGGAAAATTGGAAGCCCTCGAACGATCCAATGCAGCTCGAAGATCTCGGGATGTGGACCAGGTTCTCTGCAGATCGAACAAGGACTTCTGTAGTTAGTGGTTTAGGAAAGAAATTAAAAGTCCTCATGGATGATTTTCAAGGATTGAGGACAAGAATGAATGATGAATATAAGGAAACGGTTGCAAGAAGGTACTTTACCGTGACAGGAGAGAAGCTGATGATGGGTTAATTGAGAATCTGATATCAAGTGGGCCGATATCATATTATTTCGATTTGCAATTGTACAAACTTGCACAAGCTAATACGGTAAACATCCCTAATAAAAAATGTTTGCTCCTTTTAACAACATAGCAAGAAAAAAAGCTATAAAAAGCTTCATATATAAACGTACTGTTCTTCCTTCCATTGACCCATGGACATACGTTCTCCAAGCAATACCTAGAGGCCATGATGTCGGGAGTTATTCCATGTTCAATATCATCAATAAATTAAAACAGAAAAGCCAGATGAGTTTTCGGATCACATTAAAGCAAAATGAATCCGTTCAAAACTAAATTCTACTACTCTGAATGAATCGATGAAAACATAAGAGTATAACAAGAACATTACCAGCTGCGCCGGCAAGGCCGGCGGCGCTGAACAAGAGATGCAGTGGTCGAACGTCGAGGTCGGGGGAATCGTCTGAGAAGCGCTGCCGCTCACGAGCCGCCATTGTCAACGAGGGTAGCCAGTAGCTGTTCCCTGAAGTAAGTGAGATCGAATGTCATGGGAAAAATTGAAATTATGCTTCATTTGGACAAGGGGTAAGAACTTAAGCGCCCAAAACGACGTAAGCCTTCTCTCTTTCTATTCTTTTTGCGCGTGGCGGGGGTGGTGGGGTTCCGATTTGCTTTTGTAGTAAGATTTAATTGGTCCCTCAAACCGTATAATGGTGATTCATTTAATTGTCCACGAGTTATTTCACAAATATTCTAATCCCTTTTATATTTATAGTAACTGACATGTCACAAATCAAAACTAATACTTCTTAATTAAAGGTAACTGTATCACTTGTAATTACATATTACCACTACATTTGTAGAACATGAATTTTTTAGCCCTTTACATAACTTTTATTTTAGTTTTAATGTTTTGTTTTTTCTTAAAGACTCTCATTTTCACATGTAAGAGATTTTCGTTTTTCATATAAATTAAAAAAACTTTGTTCTTTTATTTCGTAGTCTCATTTCTTGATAAAAAAATTAATAGAATTTTAATCTTTCCACTAAAAATTCTAATTCTGTTGACGATACTTGTAAATTTGGTGCAATCTTCAACGTTCTGAACTATACCGAGGGTATGATGTTCATATAAAGTACAAGAATTAGGGAAATTACTATGTTACTTATCGTTATGTCCATTCATATAATACTTGATATTATTCTAATGACTTATGATTTAGAATTGTTTGTGTGCGTCTACCATTTACTAGAACTATTGATGATAATATGTGATAGTGGAAGAGGGGATTTATCACTATAAGTTAAGGCCATACTTCTAGTTGATGTGGTTAATATTAATTAAGCGAAAACACCACACATTATCACTAGGAGACCATGCAGCCATCAACATAATAGATTAGTATGTTAAACCATAACTATAAGCCGGAATCATAAGGCACAAATACAACCGTCAGTAATAATACTTTACATAATGAAAATAGAAAATTATGGAACTTTGTTCTAGGGAAAAACAAAAAACAAATCAATTGCAATGTTAGTTTCACCTATACAATATTCCATTATAAACAATCCTTTTAAATAAACTACTTCTTTACAATTTCATTCACTCTTGCCAATCCCTCTACAACACTACATACGGTTGTTGAAACATGTCTATATATGTACCATATATGACCAAAATTGCTTCGATAAATACAATGTCAAGAAAACAAATTGTTGACAATAAAGCAAGAATAAAATTTCTTACCAAACAATAGTCATATTGCCCAAAGAAAAAAGTCTCATCTGAAGATTGCTAGCAACTAAGGGCCACCATAGTGGAAATTAAGAAGGAATGATAAGCAAAATGATAAGGAAAACAGCAAATACAAGCAACTTTCTGAACTTTTTGAATCTCCCTTGCTTCTTAATTTGCTCTGTGCCTCTCCTAAACAAAGGAACTGCATGTGCCACAATGACTTTCAATATCATTTAATTGTTGCCCTTGTGCTCTCCACCAATCAGCCATGTCTAAAATATTTGTGCTGTAGCTCAATCAAATCTTCTACAATCTCTTTCACAGGCATCAGTCTTCTTGTATTTCGTGAAATTGCTGTCCATAATCTGACCCCTACCTGTTTAAAGGTCATGCCAGAAATTAATAGAGTGAGAGAGAAATACGAAATATGTAATGAAACATGGATAAATGATACCTTGTTCCTGGATTCCTTTTGAGGAAACTCGCTCTCC